>JACEFZ010027705.1:290000-387500 GCA_014155875.1 Cepaea nemoralis | reverse complement strand
ATCTAGCAGCTTCTGCAGCTTGTCTTGTTCCAGACGTATTGGTGTTAACTTTCCTCTGTAGTAAACTAGATAGGCAGAGAGAGAGAGAGAGAGAGAGAGAGAGAGAGAGAGAGAGAGAGAGAGAGAGAGAGAGATCAATGCTGCAAAGTCTAAGTCGCCTCCTGACGAAAAACAAAACAAATTTTAAAAAAATAACACCTTGTCGCTATAATTCAGTCCAGGCTTGGTGCTATGGAGAGGTTATTAAGCCTTTTAATTGAAGCACAATAACTATCGACTGTCATGGCGGCATGGTGTCGGTACAGAAAAAGTAAAGTTTCCTAACAAATGATGTTTCTGGTTATTACAAACTAATTAGTTGTTATTGCATTGCGTCTCTGCCTCATATATAGAGAGTGTTATTTTTCCGCGTGCATTCGTCATTGTTAGATAATTAGTTTGCGTATTTTTACCGGGGTAAAAGACTATTTATAGGCTAAATAAACATTATGATCCACTATACGACGGAATTCATTTTAAGATGTTTCTGTAGTTATAACCTGTCGGATAAAAGCGATATATGTATATATTATATTTCTCTTTCTTACACCTTCAAATGTAAATCTGGATGTATATCACAGACAATGACGGCAAATTTTAGCTTGTTGCCATTTCCACGGAGTCTGTTCTCAAAAGGTGTGGGTGTAGGGCGAGATGATTTTCTCTGTTCTCAAATGTTTAAATGCCGTTCAACCACTTCAAAAATTACGTTCATCAGTATCTCCTATTTTTAGTTTATTCACCAAGCGCTATTTCAGCGTGTTATGTTTCGTCGGGAATCTGAAGATTGCTATTTATTTCTCTCGGTCGACTCGGTAAAATGCATCAATTTTCTGGTGGTCTGGATGCTCTATTTCTCACTTGGTAGTAACCTCATGGCCTATATGTACACATGATTACAGCTGTCACGGTGATTCATATCAAACTATAAGACTGAAAACATTATTAACACCTTTTTCTTCTTCATCCTCATCTTCTTCTTCTTCTTCTTCTTCTTCTTCTTCTTCTTCTTCTTCTTCTTCTCTTCTTCTTCTTCTTCTTCTTCTTCTTCTTCTTCTTCTTCTTTCTCTTCTCCTTCTTCTTCTTCTTCTTCTCCTTCTTCTTCTTCTTCTTCTTCTTCTTCTTCTTCTTCTTCTTACTTTCGCTTGGGCGTTTTTGCATTTAACTTCCATAATACATCGCACATTTACTGTTATTAAAGTATTCGCATTAATTAACTTGTTTCAACCTAATTCCATTCACTTAAAAGTTGTATTTGGGAAGGCATTTCTTCATTGTAATTGATTTCAACAGCAGTGACGTCGAAATGGTGTTTATCATTACACCTAAAGAAGCAAAGTCAAGTCTTGTCGAAACGTTAGCAGCATTCTGTGATTAATATATGTTAGACACACCACGGCGAGAGCACAAGTGAGAAAACGGGGTACTCAATCAGAATAGAAGAAACGGATAACACTGACAGCGTAATCAATTCAAATAAGTATGGAGACAAACATGCAGACGACGGCTATATTGATGGGGGAAGCTGCATTCACCGAGAGGATGAAAGGGGTCCGTTGAAACTATTCGGCGTAAAGACGTATCCAATAGATTATGTATCAATGCTGGCAACCATTGCCGTGTGAGAAAATCAAGCTTTGTAAAACTTGTCTTTTACTTTGCCGTGGCGCGTAGGTTATCATAAATGCATTACCTATAGAATGCATGCATGTGTATGTAAGGACATTCATGGTAGAGGAGGGAAAAACGCAGGAACTAGAGGATACAACAGACAAGAGTTTGTTTCTTTGTTTGTTGCATAATCTTTACAAGATGTAGCAGTCACATCCAGCATTTTTTGGCTGTGCGAGTCTCTGTGGCGAAGTGGTAAAGCCGTTTGACTCGTGCTCCGGAGGTTGTGGGTTCGATTCCGGGCCGCGTCCTTCGATTTACGAGTTAAATGTTTCGGAGACTCCTGTGGGTCGTCGCTAAAAACAACGGGGTTCGTGCTTTGTGCGACGCTTTCCGTGCTCCGGAAAGAGACCGAGCCATATGGGATAAAACCCGGTGCAATGAAGTCGACCCTGTCGACTTTTAAGCGACTTTTTTATTTTTTGGCTGTTTGTGATTCCAGGGCAAGTTTTTACGTTCAATAGTTTGCCAGTGCTTTCTGAACGACCGGCACTCATACCATTGTATGGAAACCAACACAAGGTGGTTTCCACGCCAATTCGCTGGCAGCTGTGTTTCGAACGCGGTATGCAGGATTACAAATTCTAACTCCGTCCCCAGAGAGTCGGCAGAAACTAGAAGACACGCTAGATGACTGAAAACTGTTTCATCACAGGCACTCTCATGGAAGCCATGTAGTATAGTGTCTGGAACGCTGTTCCGTCTGTCCATTGATCACGGGTCGAATCTCCATCCTCGTAAAGGTGATCTGGGCTTTCTGGTCGACTCAGCGTAAAATAGTGGGTTAGTAAATAAAGGAGATTTGTTCTCGTTTACCTGGTGTATGGTAAGTACGTAAGTAAAGGGCACTTATACATGTCACATGACATGAACGCGCTCAACTCTCTCTCTCTCTCTCTCTCTCTCTCTCTCTCTCTCTCTCTCTCTTGTCTCTCACTCACATGTACATACACACACACACACACACACACATGCAACGGGCTTTACCTTTATTATTCAAAGTAGGCACCTCTAGCCCAAGTTGCTGGATTTGTTGCGCATCTAAAGCAAAAGACCAAGGTTTTGGGACCTTTCTTTCTGCTGGATTTTTAGAATATCATTCAGACGCCGTAAACAATTATCAGCTTAAACATTCATCATTATCATCAGTAGCAAGTGCCATGTCAGCTGGTGCAAGCGTTCATGACTCTCCACATGTCTCGTTCTTTGGTGTTCTGGATCAACTCTGCTGATATTCTTCCATGCCACTGTCTCAATCCATCCAGCTTTATTTCTCTTGGTCTGCCTCTGCCTCTCTTTCCTTCGATCTTTCCAGTCGTCACTATGTTCTCCAATGCCTCTCTTAGCGTCAAATGACAAAGAACGGTATTTGTCTCTTTCTTATTGGTGTATATAATTATCTAGTTTCATTAGCCTCGTTCAGGCAATCACCGTTAGTTACTCTGGCAGTCCAAGGAATTCGCAACATTCGTCTTAGGGACTACATCTCTGGCTTCCAAGTTCTTCCTAATTTGTTCATTTACATTTCAAGATTCACTAAACCTACATCTGGTCTAGCAAACCGGTAGGGAATTTACTTGATCCTAAAAATTCTGCTCAAGATTTATGTAGAAAATCGGAGGAAAGGTACTAGAAACGGCGCTGGAAATTCAATGAACTCTCCCCATGACGCCTAACGGCATAAGTGGAAGAACCAACAACAACTGCCATACAGCGAAACAGGTTCTATATAGCATTCAGCACTCTCTTCCATTTAATGATAGTGACTTATTGCATAAGACACTCTTCATTTGCTTAAACATTAGCCTGCTATAATTGGTCATTTAATCACTCTTCCCCTATTGTGATGACTGGAACGGCTTCTCGCTGGTGAGGAGTGTGATGTTACTTGAAACTGAGGATGTTGCTACACGCAACTGCTTTTCCAGGTTTGCGTCGGTGAGTCTGGACCGCGGTCAACTCTTCGCGATGGTCAGTTTTGAAAATAACTGCTTGCAACAGTAAGTTGCGAAACGAGATGGACAGGATCAGGCATCAAGATAGATGACGATTTCAAGATTATTTATTCTGGAGGTGAAGATCATCATAGGGGAGTGGCAATTATTTTGGACCGGAAAACATCAAAATCTGTTCAAGGATATTGGGCCGTGTCGGACAGAGTTCTACTAGTTAAATTAAGTGGCAGACCTTTTAGCATAAATATTATTCAAGTATATGCACCAACAGGAGAATCCAGTGAAGATAGTGTAGAAGAATTTTATAATGACATAGAGGCTGCCTTAAAGAAATATAAAAATTTAGAAATAAACATCATAATAGGGGACTTCAATGCAAAAGTAGGAAATCAAGGTGATAGATACACAGTAGGAAACTATGGTTTAGGAGAGAGAAATGAAAGAGGATACAGACTCGTGGAGTGGGCAAAAGAACAGGAAATGATTGTAGGAAACACCTGGTTTAAGCAACACCCTAGAAGATTATGGACATGGAGGAGTCCTGATAGCAGGATTAGAAACCAGATTGACTACATTCTCATTAGCTGAAGATTTAGATACGCGCTAACAGTAGCAAAAACAGTTCCCAATGCTGATTGTTATAGTGACCACAGATTACTCACAGGAACATTGAGGATAAAGTTGAAGAAAGTCAAGTATGTAACAGGAAACACTAAATATGATTTGTGTACATTGAGTAATGACAAGGAAATACAGAACAAATTCAACATAGAAGTACAGAACAGATTTGAAATATTGTCTGATCTAGAGATATTATTCCAAGATGTGGATGATCAATGGGAAACGTTGACGAATGCAATCAATGTGGCTGCAGACACAACTATTCAAAAATTAAAGCAGGTGGGTCGTAAGAAATGGATGACTGAAGAAATTTTACACCTCATGGAAACAAGAAGACTCAACAAAAATAATTCTGTCAAATATGAAGAAATCCACAGAAAAGTCAGAATATTATGTAAAGAGGCAAAAGAATCATGGCTTGAGGAAAAGTGCTTAGAAATTGAAAACCAACACAACAGTCAAAATACTAAATTAGTGCACAAAAGAATTCAGGAACTTACTAATAAAAGAACAAGTACATCAACAGGGTGTCTAAAAACTGAAGATGGCAAAATCATAATAGAAAAAGACCAGATTCTACATGTATGGACAGATTATGTGAAACACCTTTATGATGATAACAGAGACGAACAGTATGATATTAGATTTAATAATGAAGGACCGCCAATTTTGGAGATGGAGGTTCGAAATGTTCTTAAGCATATGAAAGCTGGCAAGGCCCCCGATGCAGATAACATCACAACAGAAATTATTAAAGCTTTAGACGAATTTGGACTAGAGCAAGTCACCAGACTGATGAACACATTATATGATACTGGAGATATACCTCCTGAATTATGTAACTCTGTATTTATTGCAATCCCAAAGAAATCAGGAACCTTGGAATGTGATCAACATAGAACAATTAGTTTAATGAGTCACATCACAAAGATTTTGCTAAGAATTATCATGCAAAGAGTGAGAAAGAAGATACAACCTGAAATAGAGTAAGAACAATGTGGGTTTGTAGAAGGGAAGGGTACAGTAAATGCTGTGTATTTGCTGCGAACAGTTATTGAACGTGCTATAAAAGTAAACAATGATATACATCTTTGCTTTATTGACTATACAAAGGCTTTTGATAGAGTTAGACATGTCAACATGGTGGATATGCTTGCAGATCTACAAATTGATGGGAAAGACATTAGACTTATAAAAAACATATATTGGAAACAACAAGCTGCAATAACGTTTGATAATGAAGTGGGACAGTATCAGCTAATAAAGAGAGGTGTTAGGCAGGGATGTGTGATGTCTCCAGATCTTTTTTCCCTGTACAGTGAAAATATTTTCAGAAATGTAGAGGATATAAATGGAATCAGCATTGGAGGACGAAACATCAATAACATTAGATATGCAGATGATACAGTATTGTTTGCAGACAATGCGCAGGAACTGCAACAATTAGTAGATGCGGTTGTTGTACACAGTGAGCAGCTGGGGTTAGAATTAAATTGTAAAAAGACTCAGGTTATGGTCGTCACTAGGAAGAAAGAAGTGCCACAATGTAATATACAAGTAAATGGAAATATTCTTCAACAAGTGAATCGGTACAATTATCTTGGAACAGTCATAACATCTGATGGTAGATGCCTTGAAGAGATTAGAACAAGAATCGCCATGGCGAAAGTAGCCTTTGGCAAGATGAAAAACATTCTGACCAATAAAAAGATGTCAATTGAAACGAGAAAAAGAGTGTTGAGGGGATACGTAGAGCCTGTTCTTTTGTATGGATGTGAAACTTGGACAATGGGCAGTCAAGCTGAAAAACATCTGATGGCTGCAGAAATGTGGTTTCTGAGGCAAATGCAAAGAATACCATGGACAGACAGAAAAACCAATGACCAAGTACTACAGGAGACAAATGAACATCGTAAACTGATTAGAGAAATTAGACGTAGACAGTCAAAATTTTTTGGACATGTTATGAGAAGAAATGGGTTGGAGAACTTGGTGACAACTGGTAAGATCGAAGGGAACAGACCTAGAGGCAGACCGAGAGGAAAATACCTGGATGGCTTGGCCACATGGCATGGACGAGACAGGAACACTGAGCTGATCCACAACACTGGTGATCGAGTGAAATGGCGAGTCATGACCGCCCACGCTTTCCGGCATGGCACATGATTGATTGATTGAACAGTAAGATGTTACCAGCACATATGCATATTTCAATACCTGTCTTCTCAAAGTGGGAAATGCAGCATTTTTTAATGTAAATTTGATAGAACTCAAGCAGTGGGAGGTTTATCAACGTGGGAAATGCAGCATTGTTTATGTAAATTTGATAGAACTCAAGCAGTAGGAGGTTGTTTCAAAGTGGGAAATGCATCTTTGTCTACGTAAATTTGATAGAACTCAAGCAGTGGGATTCTGTTGTGCCCAGCTTTCAGCTCATCATTGCTTTGCAGCTGAATGGATTTGTGTTGCGGGTTATCGGGCACAACATCTGGTTGCAAATTGAACAACATGACAAAATGTTCAACTCTATTTGTTTAGTTTAAGATTGATTTAATTTCGAGTCCCACCCGTGATTGCCTTGACAGGGCCAGATCAAATGATTCCGGTCCGCGGGCCGCTCGTTCCCCTCCTCTGCATAGACGATGGTTGTTTGGAAGAAAGAATTGGCTAATGGGACACATTTATCCATGTCAAGCTTGCTATCATCAAGTTTCTCATTTAAATGAAGAACACAGAAACAATATATTGCTCAAATTATAGCCTGACATATTTCGCTGTAACACGTCAGCCGCATGCTTGGGAAACAAACTGGAAATATAATGCAGTAGGGTAATGAATCCTTTCATCATACATTATATGTTGAACTTGCTTCTGCAACATGCACTTGGCGAGAGACACCGAAAAAAAGCCAGGCAATAAATTGTGCGATATATCATTTATGTCTTTATTAGTCATTTAGTCAGTCGTGGTTCCAACTTCACGGCAAAGGGTCGCCCCATTATGCTCCATTCCTGTGCCGGTGAATATCACTCAAAATGCTCCTCATTGCCCAATGTAATAAGTAGAATAGACGGAAGTTTCGACAAACCAACAGCCCGCACAGGTATACTATGCATAATGCTGCTGCCAGAATGCCAACACAAAAGTCCGCCACGAAAAAATACAATTCATCGTCGATGGAAGCGGCAGTCAGTAGTCAAGTTACACATTACTGTTTTCCGTCACTAAGGTACTTCCTGTAGCCATTTTACTTGTACATATAAAATGGTAAACTCATTGCAGACAGTGCCGTTGGAGGGTGTGAAATATTTGACCTTCATATATTGGTATAATGAGTTGTGGATGACAGTTCCCTTTCTTTAGGTCTTTTTCCCATAATTTCCCGGAAATTTCTGAAAACTATCTAATGCCCACTTTCAGAGGTTAGTTCGACATCAGAGTCATATTGGTAGGAACTAAGATTCCTGTCACTGCCGAAGATTCTACCCGGACTTTTCTCTATGTAAGCAAGATTACTAACGTGCCCGCGGCTCCTTTGGAATTCTCTTGCTCTCTTTTTCGCTCCTCTTTCGAGTGGAGTCCGTCACACCCAGTTATACATCTCAACGGGGATCTTCGTGGTGAAGTGGTTAAGCCGGCGCCTAGCACTCCAAAGGTGGTGGGTTCGATTCCGGGCTCCCTCATTCGGTTCATGAGTGCAGTTTTCTCGGAGACTCCTGGGGGTCGTCGCTGGAACTATGAAGATCGTGTTCTGTGCAATGCTTTCGGCAGGCCACCCTGAGGAACGAACGAACGAACAAACGAACTTTATTTTCAAAGGTCACAAACATTCCGTCCTTTCTCATCACTCATCTCTCATGCATCAATTAGCTATTTTGCAAAATGGGTTAACATAGGAAAAGAAACCATTGTCACATGATTCTTGTGAACATAAACAATGCATATTACCGTGAAATGAGACGATCAGGTAGCCAGACATACATACACACGTACATGCATAAACACATACATGCATACCTGCATACATACTTACATCATTTACACAAACTCTCGCAAAGAGACCGAGCCCTGTGGGATGAAACCCGGTGCTATGAAGTCGATCCTCTCACATGTAGACACTCCCCCCTCCCCCCGCCCCCATCAAAACTTTAAAGGTTAGAATTCTACTTCCGTTTGTGTTCGACTCACTCCCTCTAGACAGCTTTCATCCAAGGTAACCGGCTCTATCTACCGTGCACTGAAATTTCTGACAATTTTACCATGGCAGTAGCTTCAGAGCCTTCTCTTTACGACTCATTTGACAATGTTTTATTTTCCAATGTGAATGTAACATGCAAAATAGATGAACGGAAGATGAGTGATTGGAAGAGCTGAATGTAAGACGGGCCTGCGTTCCCAATTTGTGACCTTTTGAAAATAAAGTTTGTTTGTTCGTTCGTTTATTCGTTCGTTCTTTCGATTTCCAACCGCAGCGGAATTTTTAACTGTCACACCTAGCCACTGGAGTCTCCTGTTTCGCCCTTACTCGTAGTCTCGGTATCATATCTCGCTACCGAGAGTTTAGTAGGGCGCGTGATATCATTAGACGCCAATGGTTGTTGTAAAGATTTCCAGCCCTATGCTGGGATTCAAACCGGCACCTTCTTAGCCTGAGTCTGACACCATAACCTCTCAGCCACGCCTCCTTTTCTGCTGTGATAAAGGTCCTACGTCATCTGGGGCATGAACCCATACCGCTCCCTCCACAATCAACTACTCTAGTGCGACTTGCGTATTGTATTTGTTAACAGAAACCCCATCATTATGTGAACATACATCTCCCAGAATGACAGACAAATGTTAACATATTATTACTGCTATCAACATGTCTTTTACTTATTGATTTAGAGACACCATCGATGACTAATGCTGGGACAGCAATTAAACAAGTTGTCAGTAGTTGAGGCATTCACTTGGGCAATCTTCAATCAGAGTCATCATCATCATCAAGTGCCGTGCCGGCTGGCGTAGGCGTTCATGGCTCTCCATAGATCTCGGTCTTTGGTTTTCTGGATCAACTCTGCTGCTGATATTCCTCCATGCCACCGTCTCAATCCATCCAGCATCACTTCTCTTGGTCTACCTCTGCCTCTCTTCCCCTCGATCTTTCCAGTTGTTACGATGTTCTCCAATGCCTCTCTTCTCATCACATGGCCGAGGAAAGCTGTTTGTCTCTGTCTTATTGTTGTATATAATGTTCTAGTTTCATTAGCCTGTTTCAGGCAGTCGTCGTTAGTTACTCTGGCAGTCCAAGGAATTCGCAACATTCGTCTCAGGAACCACATCTCTGTTGCTTCTAATTTCTTCTTAATTTGTTCATTTACATTCCAAGATTCACTGCCATACAGCAAAACTGGTTCTACATAGCATTTCAGCACTCTCTTTCTTACATTCAGTGACAGTGACTTATTGCATAAGATACTCTTCATTTTCTGAAATGCAGCTTTTGCCTGCCCTATTCTGCTCCTAATCTCTGTTGTACATCTTCCATCTGATGTTATAAATGCCCCTAGGTATCTAAAATTATCAACTTGGTTAAGGATTTTCCCTTCTATTTCTATGTCACATTTTGGTGTCACCATTTTCTTTGATATTACCATTGTTACTGTTTTCTTGATATTCAAGTTGAGTCCTTTCCTTGCACTCTCTGTTACTACAACGTCTAATAATTGTTGTAGGTCTGTTGAATTATCCGCCACCAATACTGTGTCATCTGCATAGCGTATATTATTTATATTATAACCTCCAACTAGTATTCCTGGCATCTCTTTGATCTCTCTCATTATTACTTCGCTATACAGGGAGAAAAGATCTGGTGACAAGACACACCCTTGTCGTACTCCTAGCTTTATCTGTTCGTAACTACCCTCTTTATTTCCTATTTTAATTGCTGCTACTTGGTTCCAGTAAATATTCTTTATTATTCTTAAATCTTTTCCATCAGTGTTGATATCTTCCAACATTTTAATCAGTTCATCATGTTTTACTTTATCAAATGCCTTAGTATAATCTATGAAGCACAAATATATGTCTCTCTGTTTCTCTATTGACCTTTCTATTAGTGTCCGTAATGTATAAATTGCATTGTTTGTGCCCTTTCCTTCCACAAATCCATACTGTTCTTCACTAATTTCCATTTTTATTTTCTTTTTGGTTCTTCTCATTATGATTCTGAGTAGAAGCTTAGTGATATGGTTTATAAGGTTAATTGTACGAAAATCTTCACAATCAATTGCTCCTGGTCTTTTTGGTATAGCTATAAATACAGATTTCAGCATATCACTGGGTAAATATCCACTGCTGTAAATATCATTCAACATTTTGGTTAATATATCTACTCCAAATTCTCCCAATACTTCTAATTCTTCTATTGTGATTTCATCTGGCCCAGCTGTTTTTCCTTTCTTCATACGTTTCATAGCGTCAGCGACTTCTTCTTTCAGAATAGGTGGACCTTCTAAGTTACTATCTTCTGTTAATTCTGCCCTTTCTCCTTCATATAATTCTCTTATATACTCATTCCACCTCTTTATTATAGCATCTTCCTCTAATATTATCTTTCCTGTTTTTGATTTCAAACACCCTGTATTTATCCTTATTTTTTTTCCTGTAAGCTCACTGATTTGTCTGTGCATATTTTTTGTATCTTTAATGGAATTTAATTCAATTTTTTTTTGCATTGCTCGTTTAACCAACTTTCTTTAGCCTTCCCACATTTATCTTTTATTTCTTTATTTATCTTAGCGTATTCTTGTTTGTCATTTTTATACTGTTTTCTTTTGTCCATCAGGTTTAAGATATCTTCATTCATCCATTTTTTCTTAGCTATTTTGCCTCTCTCTGGTAATACTTCTTTGCTAGTTTGATGAATGGAGTCCCTTAACATTTCCCATTGTTCATCTATACTCTGTATTTTAGTTATTGCATTGTACCTATTTTCACAGTCACTCTGTATTGTTCTTGCATTTCTTTATCTATTTTTAGAACCTTTTTATTAAGTCTCATGTTCTTAACCATTTTTTTCCCTCTCTTTAATCTTACTTTTATTTGTCCACATAGTGGTACATGATCACTATTACAGTCAGCACCAGGCATTGTCTTTACATTAATTAAAGCATTTCTAAATCTTTTATTAATTAGTATGTAGTCAATTTGGTTGCGTATTTTCTTATCAGGGCTTATCCATGTGTACAGTCGTCTTTTATGGTGTTTAAACCATGTGTTTCCAATTATCATATCATTGATATTTGCCCATTCTATTAGCTTTTCCCCTCTTTCATTTCTTGTACCTAAACCATAATTCCCCACTACATCCTCCATTTTTCCCTTTCCTACTTTTGCATTAAAATCACCAAGTATTATCTTTATTTCTTGTGATCCACTTTGAGCCATCGCCATTTCTATTTCGTCGTAAAAGTGTTGTATTTCTTCATCACTACTGCTTGCTGTTGGTGCATATACTTGTATAATATTTATGTCTATTGGTTTGCCTTTGATTTTTACCATAATAACTCTATCTGAAATACACCAGTATCCATTAATTGACTTGGCTGTTTTTTCGTCTAATATTATTCCTACACCTTTTTCATGTGGAATAAATTATTGTGTGATTGTCAGCTATAATTTTGCCCGATCCCTTCCATCTCATCTCACTAACGCCTAGTATATTCATTTTCATGCTATCCATCTCTCTTAGAACATTGGTCAATCAGAGTCCCTGGACGAATAATTGCAGGCCACAGAGTTACATATGTAGTTAAGTGGCTACAGTATGCTCAGTATATGAATAGATGTACAGGCAGACACTTGAGTTATTCGGTATGTGCCTGCATTGCTCCACGGGATATGTTTGTCTTGAACCACGGTAATTTTAAACTAACAACCATGCCTTTTTCTTTTACAAAGTAGGCTTTTCTATATGAATTGCAACGGCTTCCTCAACCTTTCACATTGGTCCATGTTGTGTATTAAACGGCACAGTCAGTGTCTGTATCAATTCCATGATCGTTTTTAAAAGATTCCGAGCTATCGACGACGAGGACATTTCCGGTGTGTATATTTTATATTAGTTAAATTTAATTACTGTGAGGATACTTGTGTTGTTCCTTTCAGCTTGAAGAATTTATCTTATTGCTTTAGTTATATTATGTTAATTTTACAATTTGCCCCTGGAATCTCTGATGAGAAGCAGTGAAATATATCAGGCAATAAATTGTGCAATCTATAGTTTGTGTCTTTGTGATTCAAATAAGAAAGATGTTAATTACTGCAGGATGTGACACTACGTGGAAAGAGAGATAGAAGAAAACAGCGAGAGAAGATTCTCGACAGTCTTGTGTCATGGCACGGGAGGGAGTTAACATACGAATTGTTTCATGCCATCAGAGATAGCAGTTTCTGGAGAAGCATTCTCGCCCACGCCAATAGGCAAAGCATATGATGATGATGATGATGATGATGATGATGATGATGATGATGATGATGATGATGATGATGATGATGATGATGATGATGATGATGATGATGATGATGATGATGATGATGATGATACTACAAATTCTTAATATAACCTGGGGAAAAAAAGGAGAAAGTTATTGAGGTTTTGACAGATGTGATTACTGAAGAACACTTGTGTCTAAAAGTTATCACGTATCGGAAATTGAAATGGTTTGGTTCATATCCAGCATCGCAGTGGTTTAGATGGAACAGTAATCGAAGACACTGTAACAGGAAGAAAATGCAGATGTTGAACAACACAGCGGTGGAGACAGATAGGACTTAAAAGAGACCCTTTTCGTTCGCTCGCTTAGCGCATACACATGCTATTACCCCAAAAATAAGCCCTAGCACGATTTTTCAGGATGCTCTTAATATAAGCCCTACACCAAAAATAAACCCTAGTTAAAATCGCCAGCTAGAATGAGAGACTTGTTGCCGAATGGCCAGTCGGAGTACTGTCGCCACTAGTGCGCACTTGATAATGAACGGATGTGGTTCATAATTCAATACGTCACTTGTGTGAAATAAAGAACCAGAATTTTGGCTCCAGCAGTTTCTTGTCGCTTTTGTGTGTGCCGTCGTTATTAAGTCTCATAACTTTTGTTGCCATACCTGTCTCGTAAGCCTTCAATGAACACTTCACTTCATGGTAGGCTTAAGGGAATAATATTTTGACACTCAGACAAGGTGAGTGCAAAAGAAAGAGCTATTTCATCGATTACAAGAAAGGAATCGTTGAAGACTAGCGGGGCAATAATCGTATGGCTTTCTGCAAAGAGAAGAAGCTTGATCTCCGAATAGTTCGCAAATGGTGAGCAGAGCACAATAACCTCAGTCAACAGGTGGAAGAATGAAATGCTAAGAAGCGCAAGTGTGGTTCAAGTCTGCAGCCATTATTTTCTGAACCGGGAAGACATCATCTGTGAATGGATTGGTGACAGGAAAGGAAAGAGGTTGGTTGTACTCAGGCCTGATATTCGCGCATTTGCCCTTGCAATGGCACCACATTTAGAAATATCCCCAGAGGAATTCAAAGCATCACAAAACTGGATAGATGGCTTCCTTCAGCAATTTAAACTGTCTTTAGGAAGGTCGACACGCTGAAAGATACTGGAGTTGTTAAATGTGCACTTGCACTCAAGTACTTTGTTTATGGCATCGACTTTTTTTTTAAATACCAACTCTCCAACATGATCGCCATGGATGAAACTGCAATGTTTATGGTCCTAGGATCTCACGTGACAGTTGGTCATATGGGTGTCTCATCAATCTTCATTTCTTCCACTAGTAGCAAAAGTGCATATGTCACTGCATTTTGGTAGTTTATCTGGATGGAAGGAAAGCCCCACCTCTAATCATCACTAAGGGCAAGAAAGATAAGATTGAATGTGTTCCAGGCATTTATGTTCTTGAAACCGGAAGAGCCTGGTGCACGCAAGCAGTTATAAGGAAGTGGGTCGATTTAATACTGCCTCTTATTTTGCGAGGTGGTCAACAAGGTCTGCTAGTCTGGGTTTTAGCCAGCACTCGCCGGGTTAAAGACATGAATAACTTCCAAGCAGAGAGAAGAATAGATCAAGTAATGATTCCCGCAGGAATGACTTCTTATCTCTAGACTCTTGATATTGCAATAAAAAAGCCATTCAATGGCCATTTGAGCATAGAAATCAGCAACTACACTGAAAATAGAATGGAGAGAAATCAGTGTGGAAACTTTGTGAAGCCTAGAGTTTGCAGGAGGTCGTGACTTGGGTGAAGAATTCATGGGATAAAATCACTGACAGCTGTGTTACCAATGCGCTACTAGTAGTCAACATGGACCAGAAAAGCTCATTTAAGGAAAGCTTTATTGCTGGGCATGAGCTACTGGGGCCAATGGTTCTACGGGAAAGGGAGTCGCAAGAAATTCAAGCCGGAATTCGGGATTTGAATAGTTATGACGATGTTCCAGAAGAAGATGACATGATTGTATTTTTATAAATGTAGATTTTTGTACATGAATAAATGTAGATTTTTGTATCTGAAATTTAATTTAAAAAAAAAAAAGAAGACATTCCCCGAAATAAGCCCTAATTCATATTTAGAAGCCAAAATTAATATAAGACACGGTCTTATTTTGGGAAAAACACGATTGTTGTTGCCTCTACTGGATAGAGCTCTGAACTGATGTCCCCGTGTAGATTAGCATTTCCTATTTACCAGTGTCCCTCGCCATCAGGCAAACCCACTCCGACTTCTGAAGTATTGTAATCTGCCTTCCAAAGTCAAGAACTAGAAGTCCACTGACCGGCGCAGGGGTTGAAGCTCGGCATCAGCACACCGGAATATTAAGAGCGAGTGCTCTTATCCATGCGGCCATACTAATCTCTATACTCTTTGCATGACAATAAATGAGGCCCGGGAACTGGTGAGGGATCAAGAATATTTCCGGTGTGTTGTGATGAGAGCGAAGAACTTTCTACACCCGAATTGGCCTTTGACCTTTATTTAACAGAAGGGAAGGTCTGGCTGAAATGTCACAGTGTCCGCCTCGGGCCAAAAACAATGCCGCATTCCAATCTCAGCAAAATACTGGGAATGTTTACAAGAACCATTGAGGGTTTCACGACATGCCAAGTCCTCTGATGTCTTGGGCAGTGAGATCGGATGGCAAGCCTTATAGGATAAGGGGGAGACACAGGTGGTCCTGTTTGCAAGTAATGCCCTATAAAAGTCCTACGCTAAAAAGCAGGTCTTAAAGCCGCTGCCCTGGTAAAATTGTCAGATAAAACACCTGCCCACTGGTAGATAGAGCCCGTTACCATGGATGACGTATATCTCATTCATTCAGTAGCATGTCCCCTGCAGGGCTTCGCTCTCATAACAACCTTCCGGAAAAACCTCTCGGTCATTAGCAAGATGTCCCGCCTCCAATACACCCATCTGGAGATCACTTGTCATATCATGCACATAACTGCTCGTTGGCCTTCCCTTCCTCTCTTCCCGGGTACATACCCCTCCGTTATTGTTCTCTCCAAACTTTCATGACGTTTCAAGTTATCAAAATGCTTCAATTTCTACATGGTAATAATAGTACTACATAATGCAACACGTTACTTATGTTGGGATTCTGTGGAGAAACAACAAAGACCTCAAATACTGTACCTCACTTTACTGTTGTCTTTTGCGAGGTATTGTATATACCAACTAAAGTATTCAAGGTACTGAAGACGAGTGGGTCGACTTCATGACATCGGGTTTATCACCATTTGTCTTGGAGTTTCTCCTCAGAACTTCAAGCCGCTTGTCGAGAGAATCGTACAAAGCACGAACTCCGTATCTTAGTGATGACGCCCAGGCCTCTCCGGAAATATTGCATTCGTGGTCTGAACGGTGCAGTGCGGAGAACAAAGCCACGACCTTCAGAGTGCGATTGAGACGGTCTAACCGCCATTGCTACTGATGTCATATGCTGTGGCTCACTGCGTAGTATTGAACGGGCTGATTTTTTGCACCCAATGAGACCAATAGAAAGGGAACTTCGGGTACACAAAGGGTATATTTCGTTTTTTTCTCTTCTTTGCAGTTATCTGGATCGGCGATGTACTCGTTTATGCTCATGTCACTTATGGGTGTGGCGAGTCGAGTTGAGTTAAGAACCGACATTACTGCACTCAGGACATTCCCATACGTGCTCCGTCCCCTCGTTCACCAGCCGGCGAAGAGTCACACTACTAATCGTTCCCACCGCTATTTGATTAAACGTTCTCCTGGTCTTTCCTCTCAGCTTTGAGATCCTTCCAGAACCCCTGCCGATCCCCCGCAATCTCATTCTTTCCACATATGGGTTCTCAATCTGTTCCTCCATGCTTTTTTTTAGGTGTCTGGAATGGTCCTGGTTCCCCCTTGAGTTTCTCGAGCATCCTGGACGGCTCGCTGGCCTTAGTTTAAGGGTTCTGGTCGGTTTGGGCTTCAGATTGCAGCTTTTCTGTCTTCTTCTGGCTTGTTATGGGTTATTTCCCTTTCGGTTTTCAATAGTTCTCTCTCTGATTTGATGGTTTGTAGATTTCTTCGTTCTCCTTCTTTATAAATGCCATTTCACCCATCGATTAATAATTCTAGACATAAGTATATGGAATTGTTCACAATTTTCTGGGAATTGTTCGGAAAGGAATAGCGACGAAAAAGGGCACTGACCACACATCCTCACCACGTCGTGACCTAAAATATGTGAAACAGTGTTCACCCCTGTAGTAGTATCGCTGGGGGATGAGTGGTCTTGAGGTATGGTGTCCGCCTCGAGTGCTGAAAGTCCCGGCTTCAAGCCCCTGTGAGGGCCGGGATTTTTTCACGTGGGCTTCTAGTAATAAAATTTCCCCTGGTCTATGGGTAGTGAGATCGGATGCCCGTGTGTATTGTTGCGCACGTAAAAAATCCCTTGGCAGTTGGAAATCGAAAAAGAGTAGCCTAACGGCGCTGCTCTGCAAAATTTCGAGCTAAAAGTCTACCCAAAGTATTTCAGGATCCTCGCCGGTGCTACGGAGTTTGTGCACTGAGCTGAGATTCTCCGGACTCAGGTTTAAGTTAGGAGAACGGGGCACTTATGGGTTACACTCGAGTGCCGTGATGTTGATCCATCGACTAAATGAAAACTTAAACTAAACTAGTAGTATCGCTGCCTTGTGATTAGGTTTATCTTGTGTTTTTATGTATTTTTAATGACCGTGCAGTGTTTGAAAATATTGCCGGTCCAAGCTTTGTATTTACCTATTATGTTGCATGAACTTTACAGAAGGTGAATTCAAAACTTTGACCGGCAATATTTTCAAACATTGCACAGTTATTAAAAATGCACCCAATACCTAGCAAGTCAGTTACAAACAAACGTAACGCCCACAAAAACAAGATTCCAAGACAGCCTCAAACCAAAGCTCGATCTACTAGATACTCTGGGCCGGGGTTTAATCTTTAGCAATAGATAGAGGCTGGGCTTGCTACAAGAGCAATACACGCGCTGTGAAGCCGGCTAGCAGAAGATTTCATTTCCCTATGATTGTGTTTCCATTTACATTTTTACATTTGATCTTATCTTCCAGTGTTGTCATTCGGGTTATTTTTAGGGGGCAGGCTTTTCATTGGGCTGTCATTCCCAGCTACATGGCTTTGCAATTCTCGGCGTGTTATCCCCGACCTTTGGCGAAGCACGAGGAACCTGATTCGGGGCGTTATTTGTTCCAATGACGCAGATATGGCCCTGTGGATGATGTCTCGCTGTAATGGTTTCCTTTTCTGGAGACACTATAGTTCAAAAAATTAAGGTGTTTATTTCTCAGTATTAACAGTTTTCCCTGGCGAAGGGGTTAAGGACGATGTTCGTAATCCCGTATTCCCACGCATGAATCACAGTTGCGCGAGATTCAACAGAGGATCGCGTCGCGTTGGTTTCTTACGGAAAGGTATGTGAGCCGGTCGTTCAGAAAGCAATGGCAAACTACTGAGCGTAAAACTTGACAAGACATCAACAGCAGCTGAAAAATGCTGGTGTTTACTGCAATGTCCTGTAAATAGGATATACAAAGAAAAATAATTAACAGTTTGCTTCTTGATTTTTCTTGTAAGAAATGATCATGTTACCCTGCTGCCGGCCCGGTAGTCGTGTGTTCAACTCCCCATGGAGACGGATATTTATTTTTTGTGTTTGTGGGTGAGTGGATAGCTGGGTGTTTGTGAGTGTGGGAGTGAGTGTGGATGTTGGAGTGGGTGTGTGTGGATGGGTATGTGTGTGTGTGTGTGGATGAGTATGTGTGAGTGTGTGTGTGGATGTATGTGAGTGTGTGTGTGGATGTATGTGTGTGTGTGTGTATGTGTGTGTGTCCCATAACAGTTTCCTGCCATGAGTCTGTGTAGGCCTGAATGCACGGGACAACAGGTGGCCTATCTTCCCCTCACAATTACCGGTGACGATCCTAGGAATTGACCCAGCTCCCGGCCGCTCTCATGACATTATCAGCGCAATTCGCTATCAACTTTGCTAAAGCGCTCGCTTTATGACATAAATAAATAAATAAACAATGCCAGTACTTATTTACATAAACAGGTTTATTCACTCTCTGGGCGTTGCTTTCCACAAACGCTGACTTTGTTTTGTCTTCCATTTCCTTACAATTAATCTTTACTGGACCTGTCTGCCTGTTATTTACCTTCAATTTCTTTATTGTATTGAAATGTACGTAGTTCGTTTTTGTTTTTGTTTTTTAAATTTATAATGAAACCAAAATTTTTAAAACGAGTCTTGAAAAAGGATTATGTAAATTTGCTGCATCCTGTTGGCCACGAGAGCTTGAACAAATAAATCCTGGAATAAAATCAATTTCCGTTGTATATAATCAGTCAATTTACGTAATCACAAAGAGGCGATTTCTGCTTTCCTTTTCATCGCGATATTTTGCTTGTTATGTTTACGGTGTGTTTATTTATTGGGGTATTTATTGATTTATTTGGTTTTCTCCGGGGTCTGAGATTTACACATTGAGCACAACCCACTACTGGCAACGCTATCGTACTCCGGTACGAACCTACAGCCTTGATCACGTCAATTAGAAGCACCAGACTCGAGTTTTGCTCTCGTTTGAGCTCATCAGTAGTGAATATCCTTGACATTGTTTACCATAGGTTGCTATTAAGTGTTGTATTGCTTTTAACATGTGTTCTTTAATGACATTTGCTGTTTAATGTATTGTTTAGAGTGAGACAGGGATGCGTGCTCCTTCCACACCCCTCCCCCTCCCCCTTTCCATCCCTACCCCGCTATGTAAACAAAAACTTAAAAATTAAAAAGGGCAAGGGGAATTTTTTTCCCCCCAAAAACAAAGAAGGGTGCATACCTGACATCATCAATACTTACATCATTTACACAAACTCTCGCAAAGAGACCGAGCCCTGTGGGATGAAACCCGTGCTATGAAGTCGATCCTCTCACATGTAGACACTCCCCCCTCCCCCCCGCCCCCATCAAAACTTTAAAGGTTAGAATTCTACTTCCGTTTGTGTTCGACTCACTCCCTCTAGACAGCTTTCATCCAAGGTAACCGGCTCTATCTACCGTGCACTGAAATTTCTGACAATTTTACCATGGCAGTAGCTTCAGAGCCTTCTCTTTACGACTCATTTGACAATGTTTTATTTTCCAATGTGAATGTAACATGCAAAATAGATGAACGGAAGATGAGTGATTGGAAGAGCTGAATGTAAGACGGGCCTGCGTTCCCAATTTTTGACCTTTTGAAAATAAAGTTTGTTTGTTCGTTCGTTTATTCGTTCGTTCTTTCGATTTCCAACAGCAGCGGAATTTTTAACTGTCACACCTAGCCACTGGAGTCTCCTGTTTCGCCCTTACTCGTAGTCTCGGTATCATATCTCGCTACCGAGAGTTTAGTAGGGCGCGTGATATCATTAGACGCCAATGGTTGTTGTAAAGATTTCCAGCCCTATGCTGGGATTCAAACCGGCACCTTCTTAGCCTGAGTCTGACACCATAACCTCTCAGCCACGCCTCCTTTTCTGCTTGTGATAAAGGTCCTACGTCATCTGGGGTCATGAACCCATACCGCTCCCTCCACAATCAACTACTCTAGTGCGACTTGCGTATTGTATTTGTTAACAGAAACCCCATCATTATGTGAACATACATCTCCCAGAATGACAGACAAATGTTAACATATTATTACTGCTATCAACATGTCTTTTACTTATTGATTTAGAGACACCATCGATGACTAATGCTGGGACAGCAATTAAACAAGTTGTCAGTAGTTGAGGCATTCACTTGGGCAATCTTCAATCAGAGTCATCATCATCATCAAGTGCCGTGCCGGCTGGCGTAGGCGTTCATGGCTCTCCATAGATCTCGGTCTTTGGTTTTCTGGATCAACTCTGCTGCTGATATTCCTCCATGCCACCGTCTCAATCCATCCAGCATCACTTCTCTTGGTCTACCTCTGCCTCTCTTCCCCTCGATCTTTCCAGTTGTTACGATGTTCTCCAATGCCTCTCTTCTCATCACATGACCGAGGAAAGCTGTTTGTCTCTGTCTTATTGTTGTATATAATGTTCTAGTTTCATTAGCCTGTTTCAGGCAGTCGTCGTTAGTTACTCTGGCAGTCCAAGGAATTCGCAACATTCGTCTCAGGAACCACATCTCTGTTGCTTCTAATTTCTTCTTAATTTGTTCATTTACATTCCAAGATTCACTGCCATACAGCAAAACTGGTTCTACATAGCATTTCAGCACTCTCTTTCTTACATTCAGTGACAGTGACTTATTGCATAAGATACTCTTCATTTTCTGAAATGCAGCTTTTGCCTGCCCTATTCTGCTCCTAATCTCTGTTGTACATCTTCCATCTGATGTTATAAATGCCCCTAGGTATCTAAAATTATCAACTTGGTTAAGGATTTTCCCTTCTATTTCTATGTCACATTTTGGTGTCACCATTTTCTTTGATATTACCATTGTTACTGTTTCTTGATATTCAAGTTGAGTCCTTTCCTTGCACTCTCTGTTACTACAACGTCTAATAATTGTTGTAGGTCTGTTGAATTATCCGCCACCAATACTGTGTCATCTGCATAGCGTATATTATTTATATTATAACCTCCAACTAGTATTCCTGGCATCTCTTTGATCTCTCTCATTATTACTTCGCTATACAGGGAGAAAAGATCTGGTGACAAGACACACCCTTGTCGTACTCCTAGCTTTATCTGTTCGTAACTACCCTCTTTATTTCCTATTTTAATTGCTGCTACTTGGTTCCAGTAAATATTCTTTATTATTCTTAAATCTTTTCCATCAGTGTTGATATCTTCCAACATTTTAATCAGTTCATCATGTTTTACTTTATCAAATGCCTTAGTATAATCTATGAAGCACAAATATATGTCTCTCTGTTTCTCTATTGACCTTTCTATTAGTGTCCGTAATGTATAAATTGCATTGTTTGTGCCCTTTCCTTCCACAAATCCATACTGTTCTTCACTAATTTCCATTTTTATTTTCTTTTTGGTTCTTCTCATTATGATTCTGAGTAGAAGCTTAGTGATATGGTTTATAAGGTTAATTGTACGAAAATCTTCACAATCAATTGCTCCTGGTCTTTTTGGTATAGCTATAAATACAGATTTCAGCATATCACTGGGTAAATATCCACTGCTGTAAATATCATTCAACATTTTGGTTAATATATCTACTCCAAATTCTCCCAATACTTCTAATTCTTCTATTGTGATTTCATCTGGCCCAGCTGTTTTTCCTTTCTTCATACGTTTCATAGCGTCAGCGACTTCTTCTTTCAGAATAGGTGGACCTTCTAAGTTACTATCTTCTGTTAATTCTGCCCTTTCTCCTTCATATAATTCTCTTATATACTCATTCCACCTCTTTATTATAGCATCTTCCTCTAATATTATCTTTCCTGTTTTTGATTTCAAACACCCTGTATTTATCCTTATTTTTTTTTCCTGTAAGCTCACTGATTTGTCTGTGCATATTTTTTGTATCTTTAATGGAATTTAATTCAATTTTTTTTTGCATTGCTCGTTTAACCAACTTTCTTTAGCCTTCCCACATTTATCTTTTATTTCTTTATTTATCTTAGCGTATTCTTGTTTGTCATTTTTATACTGTTTTCTTTTGTCCATCAGGTTTAAGATATCTTCATTCATCCATTTTTTCTTAGCTATTTTGCCTCTCTCTGGTAATACTTCTTTGCTAGTTTGATGAATGGAGTCCCTTAACATTTCCCATTGTTCATCTATACTCTGTATTTTAGTTATTGCATTGTACCTATTTTCACAGTCACTCTGTATTGTTCTTGCATTTCTTTATCTATTTTTAGAACCTCTTTATTAAGTCTCATGTTCTTAACCATTTTTTTCCCTCTCTTTAATCTTACTTTTATTTGTCCACATAGTGGTACATGATCACTATTACAGTCAGCACCAGGCATTGTCTTTACATTAATTAAAGCATTTCTAAATCTTTTATTAATTAGTATGTAGTCAATTTGGTTGCGTATTTTCTTATCAGGGCTTATCCATGTGTACAGTCGTCTTTTATGGTGTTTAAACCATGTGTTTCCAATTATCATATCATTGATATTTGCCCATTCTATTAGCTTTTCCCCTCTTTCATTTCTTGTACCTAAACCATAATTCCCCACTACATCCTCCATTTTTCCCTTTCCTACTTTTGCATTAAAATCACCAAGTATTATCTTTATTTCTTGTGATCCACTTTGAGCCATCGCCATTTCTATTTCGTCGTAAAAGTGTTGTATTTCTTCATCACTACTGCTTGCTGTTGGTGCATATACTTGTATAATATTTATGTCTATTGGTTTGCCTTTGATTTTTACCATAATAACTCTATCTGAAATACACCAGTATCCATTAATTGACTTGGCTGTTTTTTCGTCTAATATTATTCCTACACCTTTTTCATGTGTATCCCCTCCAGAATAAATTATTGTGTGATTGTCAGCTATAATTTTGCCCGATCCCTTCCATCTCATCTCACTAACGCCTAGTATATTCATTTTCATGCTATCCATCTCTCTTAGAACATTGGTCAATCAGAGTCCCTGGACGAATAATTGCAGACCACAGAGTTACATATGTAGTTAAGTGGCTACAGTATGCTCAGTATATGAATAGATGTACAGGCAGACACTTGAGTTATTCGGTATGTGCCTGCATTGCTCCACGGGATATGTTTGTCTTGAACCACGGTAATTTTAAACTAACAACCATGCCTTTTTCTTTTACAAAGTAGGCTTTTCTATATGAATTGCAACGGCTTCCTCAACCTTTCACATTGGTCCATGTTGTGTATTAAACGGCACAGTCAGTGTCTGTATCAATTCCATGATCGTTTTTAAAAGATTCCGAGCTATCGACGACGAGGACATTTCCGGTGTGTATATTTTATATTAGTTAAATTTAATTACTGTGAGGATACTTGTGTTGTTCCTTTCAGCTTGAAGAATTTATCTTATTGCTTTAGTTATATTATGTTAATTTTACAATTTGCCCCTGGAATCTCTGATGAGAAGCAGTGAAATATATCAGGCAATAAATTGTGCAATCTATAGTTTGTGTCTTTGTGATTCAAATAAGAAAGATGTTAATTACTGCAGGATGTGACACTACGTGGAAAGAGAGATAGAAGAAAACAGCGACAGAAGATTCTCGACAGTCTTGTGTCATGGCACGGGAGGGAGTTAACATACGAATTGTTTCATGCCATCAGAGATCGCAGTTTCTGGAGAAGCATTCTCGCCCACGCCAATAGGCAAAGCATATGATGATGATGATGATGATGATGATGATGATGATGATGATGATGATGATGATGATGATGATGATGATGATGATGATGATGATGATGATGATGATGATGATGATGATGACACTACAAATTCTTAATATAACCTGGAAAAAATAATGAGAAAGTTATTGACGTTTTGACAGATGTGATTACTGAAGAACACTTGTGTCTAAAAGTTATCACGTATCGGAAATTGAAATGGTTTGGTTCATATCCAGCATCGCAGTGGTTTAGATGGAACAGTAATCGAAGACACTGTAACAGGAAGAAAATGCAGATGTTGAACAACACAGCGGTGGAGACAGATAGGACTTAAAAGAGACCCTTTTCGTTCGCTCGCTTTTAACTCAATCGTAGCGCATACACATGCTATTACCCCAAAAATAAGCCCTAGCACGATTTTTCAGGATGCTCTTAATATAAGCCCTACACCAAAAATAAACCCTAGTTAAAATCGCCAGCTAGAATGAGAGACTTGTTGCCGAATGGCCAGTCGGAGTACTGTCGCCACTAGTGCGCACTTGATAATGAACGGATGTGGTTCATAATTCAATACGTCACTTGTGTGAAATAAAGAACCAGAATTTTGGCTCCAGCAGTTTCTTGTCGCTTTTGTGTGTGCCGTCGTTATTAAGTCTCATAACTTTTGTTGCCATACCTGTCTCGTAAGCCTTCAATGAACACTTCACTTCATGGTAGGCTTAAGGGAATAATATTTTGACACTCAGACAAGGTGAGTGCAAAAGAAAGAGCTATTTCATCGATTACAAGAAAGGAATCGTTGAAGACTAGCGGGGCAATAATCGTATGGCTTTCTGCAAAGAGAAGAAGCTTGATCTCCGAATAGTTCGCAAATGGTGAGCAGAGCACAATAACCTCAGTCAACAGGTGGAAGAATGAAATGCTAAGAAGCGCAAGTGTGGTTCAAGTCTGCAGCCATTATTTTCTGAACCGGGAAGACATCATCTGTGAATGGATTGGTGACAGGAAAGGAAAGAGGTTGGTTGTACTCAGGCCTGATATTCGCGCATTTGCCCTTGCAATGGCACCACATTTAGAAATATCCCCAGAGGAATTCAAAGCATCACAAAACTGGATAGATGGCTTCCTTCAGCAATTTAAACTGTCTTTAGGAAGGTCGACACGCTGAAAGATACTGGAGTTGTTAAATGTGCACTTGCACTCAAGTACTTTGTTTATGGCATCGACTTTTTTTTTAAAATACCAACTCTCCAACATGATCGCCATGGATGAAACTGCAATGTTTATGGTCCTAGGATCTCACGTGACAGTTGGTCATATGGGTGTCTCATCAATCTTCATTTCTTCCACTAGTAGCAAAAGTGCATATGTCACTGCATTTTGGTAGTTTATCTGGATGGAAGGAAAGCCCCACCTCTAATCATCACTAAGGGCAAGAAAGATAAGATTGAATGTGTTCCAGGCATTTATGTTCTTGAAACCGGAAGAGCCTGGTGCACGCAAGCAGTTATAAGGAAGTGGGTCGATTTAATACTGCCTCTTATTTTGCGAGGTGGTCAACAAGGTCTGCTAGTCTGGGTTTTAGCCAGCACTCGCCGGGTTAAAGACATGAATAACTTCCATGCAGAGAGAAGAATAGATCAAGTAATGATTCCCGCAGGAATGACTTCTTATCTCTAGACTCTTGATATTGCAATAAAAAAGCCATTCAATGGCCATTTGAGCATAGAAATCAGCAACTACACTGAAAATAGAATGGAGAGAAATCAGTGTGGAAACTTTGTGAAGCCTAGAGTTTGCAGGAGGTCGTGACTTGGGTGAAGAATTCATGGGATAAAATCACTGACAGCTGTGTTACCAATGTGCTACTAGTAGTCAACATGGACAAGAAAAGCTCATTTAAGGAAAGCTTTATTGCTGGGCATGAGCTACTGGGGCCAATCGTTCTACAGGAAAGGGAGTCGCAAGAAATTCAAGCCGGAATTCGGGATTTGAATAGTTATGACGATGTTCCAGAAGAAGATGACATGATTGTATTTTTATAAATGTAGATTTTTGTACATGAATAAATGTAGATTTTTGTATCTGAAATTTAATTAAAAAAAAAAAAAAGAAGACATTCCCCGAAAATAAGCCCTAATTCATATTTAGAAGCCAAAATTAATATAAGACACGGTCTTATTTTGGGAAAAACACGATTGTTGTTGCCTCTACTGGATAGAGCTCTGAACTGATGTCCCCGTGTAGATTAGCATTTCCTATTTACCAGTGTCCCTCGCCATCAGGCAAACCCACTCCGACTTCTGAAGTATTGTAATCTGCCTTCCAAAGTCAAGAACTAGAAGTCCACTGACCGGCGCAGGGGTTGAAGCTCGGCATCAGCACACCGGAATATTAAGAGCGAGTGCTCTTATCCATGCGGCCATACTAATCTCTATACTCTTTGCATGACAATAAATGAGGCCCGGGAACTGGTGAGGGATCAAGAATATTTCCGGTGTGTTGTGATGAGAGCGAAGAACTTTCTACACCCGAATTGGCCTTTGACCTTTATTTAACAGAAGGGAAGGTCTGGCTGAAATGTCACAGTGTCCGCCTCGGGCCAAAAACAATGCCGCATTCCAATCTCAGCAAAATACTGGGAATGTTTACAAGAACCATTGAGGGTTTCACGACATGCCAAGTCCTCTGATGTCTTGGGCAGTGAGATCGGATGGCAAGCCTTATAGGATAAGGGGGAGACACAGGTGGTCCTGTTTGCAAGTAATGCCCTATAAAAGTCCTACGCTAAAAAGCAGGTCTTAAAGCCGCTGCCCTGGTAAAATTGTCAGATAAAACACCTGCCCACTGGTAGATAGAGCCCGTTACCATGGATGACGTATATCTCATTCATTCAGTAGCATGTCCCCTGCAGGGCTTCGCTCTCATAACAACCTTCCGGAAAAACCTCTCGGTCATTAGCAAGATGTCCCGCCTCCAATACACCCATCTGGAGATCACTTGTCATATCATGCACATAACTGCTCGTTGGCCTTCCCTTCCTCTCTTCCCGGGTACATACCCCTCCGTTATTGTTCTCTCCAAACTTTCATGACGTTTCAAGTTATCAAAATGCTTCAATTTCTACATGGTAATAATAGTACTACATAATACAACACGTTACTTATGTTGGGATTCTGTGGAGAAACAACAAAGACCTCAAATACTGTACCTCACTTTACTGTTGTCTTTTGCGAGGTATTGTATATACCAACTAAAGTATTCAATGTACTGAAGACGAGTGGGTCGACTTCATGACATCGGGTTTATCCCCATTTGTCTTGGAGTTTCTCCTCAGAACTTCAAGCCGCTTGTCGAGAGAATCGTACAAAGCACGAACTCCGTATCTTAGTGATGACGCCCAGGCCTCTCCGGAAATATTGCATTCGTGGTCTGAACGGTGCAGTGCGGAGAACAAAGCCACGACCTTCAGAGTGCGATTGAGACGGTCTAACCGCCATTGCTACTGATGTCATATGCTGTGGCTCACTGCGTAGTATTGAACGAGCTGATTTTTTGCACCCAATGAGACCAATAGAAAGGGAACTTCGGGTACACAAAGGGTATATTTCGTTTTTTTCTCTTCTTTGCAGTTATCTGGATCGGCGATGTACTCGTTTATGCTCATGTCACTTATGGGTGTGGCGAGTCGAGTTGAGTTAAGAACCGACATTACTGCACTCAGGACATTCCCATACGTGCTCCGTCCCCTCGTTCACCAGCCGGCGAAGAGTCACACTACTAATCGTTCCCACCGCTATCTGATTAAACGTTCTCCTGGTCTTTCCTCTCAGCTTTGAGATCCTTCCAGAACCCCTGCCGATCCCCCGCAATCTCATTCTTTCCACATATGGGTTCTCAATCTGTTCCTCCATGCTTTTTTTAGGTAGCTGGAATGGTCCTGGTTCCCCCTTGAGTTTCTCGAGCATCCTGGACGGCTCGCTGGCCTTAGTTTTAGGGTTCTGGTCGGTTTTGGCTTTAGTTTGCAGCTTTTCTGTCTTCTTCTGGCTTGTTATGGGTTATTTCCCTTTCGGTTTTCAATAGTTCTCTCTCTGATTTGATGGTTTGTAGATTTCTTCGTTCTCCTTCTTTATAAATGCCATTTCACCCATCGATTAATAATTCTAGACATAAGTATATGGAATTGTTCACAATTTTCTGGGAATTGTTCGGAAAGGAATAGCGACGAAAAAGGGCACTGACCACACATCCTCACCACGTCGTGACCTAAAATATGTGAAACAGTGTTCACCCCTGTAGTAGTATCGCTGGGGGATGAGTGGTCTCGAGGTATGGTGTCCGCCTCGAGTGCTGGAAGTCCCGGCTTCAAGCCCCTGTGAGGGCCGGGATTTTTTCACGTGGGCTTCTAGTAATAAAATTTCCCCTGGTCTCTGGGTAGTGAGATTGGATGCCCGTGTGTATTGTTGCGCACGTAAAAAATCCCTTGGCAGTAGGAAATCGAAAAAGAGTAGCCTAACGGCGCTGCTCTGCAAAATTTCGAGCTAAAAGTCTACCCAAAGTATTTCAGGATCCTCGCCGGTGCTACGGAGTTTGTGCACTGAGCTGAGATTCTCCGGACTCAGGTTTGAGTTAGGAGAACGGGGCACTTATGGGTTACACTCGAGTGCCGTGATGTTGATCCATCGACTAAATGAAAACTTAAACTAAACTAGTAGTATCGCTGCCTTGTGATTAGGTTTATCTTGTGTTTTTTATGTATTTTTAATGACCGTGCAGTGTTTGAAAATATTGCCGGTCCAAGCTTTGTATTTACCTATTATGTTGCATGAACTTTACAGAAGGTGAATTCAAAACTTTGACCGGCAATATTTTCAAACACTGCACAGTTATTAAAAATGCACCCAATACCTAGCAAGTCAGTTACAAACAAACGTAACGCCCACAAAAACAAGATTCCAAGACAGCCTCAAACCAAAGCTCGATCTACTAGATACTCTGGGCCGGGGTTTAATCTTTAGCAATAGATAGAGGCTGGGCTTGCTACAAGAGCAATACACGCGCTGTGAAGCCGGCTAGCAGAAGATTTCATTTCCCTATGATTGTGTTTCCATTTACATTTTTACATTTGATCTTATCTTCCAGTGTTGTCATTCGGGTTATTTTTAGGGGGCAGGCTTTTCATTGGGCTGTCATTCCCAGCTACATGGCTTTGCAATTCTCGCCGTGTTATCCCCGACCTTTGGCGAAGCACGAGGAACCTGATTCGGGGCGTTATTTGTTCCAATGACGCAGATATGGCCCTGTGGATGATGTCTCGCTGTAATGGTTTCCTTTTCTGGAGACACTATAGTTCAAAAAATTAAGGTGTTTATTTCTCAGTATTAACAGTTTTCCCTGGCGAAGGGGTTAAGGACGATGTTCGTATTCCCGTATTCCCACGCATGAAACACAGTTGCGCGAGATTCAACAGAGGATCGCGTCGCGTTGGTTTCTTACGGAAAGGTATGTGAGCCGGTCGTTCAGAAAGCAATGGCAAACTACTGAGCGTAAAACTTGACAAGACATCAACAGCAGCTGAAAAATGCTGGTGTTGACTGCAATGTCCTGTAAATAGGATATACAAAGAAAAATAATTAACAGTTTGCTTCTTGATTTTTCTTGTAAGAAATGATCATGTTACCCTGCTGCCGGCCCGGTAGTCGTGTGTTCTCCCCATGGAGACGGATATTTATTTTTTGTGTTTGTGGGTGAGTGGATAGCTGGGTGTTTGTGAGTGTGGGAGTGAGTGTGGATGTTGGAGTGGTGTGTGTGATGGTATGTGTGTGTGTGTGGATGAGTATGTGTGAGTGTGTGTGGATGTATGTGAGTGTGTGTGTGGATGTATGTGTGTGTGTGTGTATGTGTGTGTGTCCCATAACAGTTTCCTGCCATGAGTCTGTGTAGGCCTGAATGCACGGGACAACAGGTGGCCTATCTTCCCCTCACAATTACCGGTGACGATCCTAGGAATTGACCCAGCTCCCGGCCGCTCTCATGACATTATCAGCGCAATTCGCTATCAACTTTGCTAAAGCGCTCGCTTTATGACATAAATAAATAAATAAATAAATAAACAATGCCAGTACTTATTTACATAAACAGGTTTATTCACTCTCTGGGCGTTGCTTTCCACAAACGCTGACTTTGTTTTGTCTTCCATTTCCTTACAATTTATCTTTACTGGACCTGTCTGCCTTTTATTTACCTTCAATTTCTTTATTGTATTGAAATGTACGTAGTTCGTTTTTGTTTTTGTTTTTTAAATTTATAATGAAACAAAATTTTTAAAACGAGTCTTGAAAAAGGATTATGTAAATTTGCTGCATCCTGTTGGCCACGAGAGCTTGAACAAATAAATCCTGGAATAAAATCAATTTCCGTTGTATATAATCAGTCAATTTACGTAATCACAAAGAGGCGATTTCTGCTTTCCTTTTCATCGCGATATTTTGCTTGTTATGTTTACGGTGTGTTTATTTTATGGTGTATTTATTGATTTATTTGGTTTTCTCCGGGATCTGAGATTTACACATTGAGCACAACCCACTACTGGCAACGCTATCGTACTCCGGTACGAACCTAAAGCCTTGATCACGTCAATTAGAAGCACCAGACTCGAGGTTTGCTCTCGTTTGAGCTCATCAGTAGTGAATATCCTTGACTTACTGTTTACCATAGGTTGCTCTTAAGTGTTGTATTGCTTTTAACATGTGTTCTTTAATGACATTTGCTGTTTAATGTATTGTTTAGAGTGAGACAGGGATGCGTGCTCCTTCCACACCCCTCCCCCTCCCACTTTCCATCCCTACCCCGCTATGTAACATCTATATAGACAGAATATCCAAACAAAGAAGCGTTGACAGATCCGATTCGGACAAGGTCGAACTGTTTACTTTAAACGAAACAACAAAACCACCTACATTAAATGAGCTTTTATTTGCAGACGATCAGTGGTTGGTTTACAGCATCAAGAGCAGACTGTACAATCATTTTAATAAGCTGAGCTCAACCAGCAGATACACTCTGAATATAAAATATAACCAAAACTGAAATAATGTAGGTTAGCATATCTCTTGGTCCACTAAATATACTGATAAATAGTACACCTGTGAAATAAGTTACAGAATTTAAATATCTCATCAGTATGATCACGGAAGCTGGCAGAATAAACAAAGGCAATCGAAATCGGGTATCAAAAAGCAGGTGCGTTTATATATCAACTATAACCCATACTGAAACATGCAAATATACCCGTGTGCGCAAAACGACACATAATAAATAGAATATTCACGCCAATCTAATGCTACCAATGTCAGACTTGGACATTATCCAAATCACACATAGACAATATCAACACCCGCTAGATAAGATGCTTGAGCAGAGCTAAAAACATTTTCTACAAAGATGTGTCCAAGAAACCTCGACAGATTATACGCTATAAATTTTCTGAGGCTCAGTCGACCCCAGAGCCGACTTGTCAATAAAATGGATAGGCCTATGGGCCGTAAGAAATCACTTAACGTGTACACAAGCTTATTAACCAATCTGTTGCAAGCCCTCTAACCACCATGTTGCCGCGTTCTAACCACCATGTTGCCGCGTTCTAACCACCATGTTGAAGCGTTCTAACCACCATGTTGCCGCGTTCTAACCACCATGTTGCCGCATTCTAACCACCATGTTGAAGCGTACCAACCAGCATGTTGAAGTGTTCTAACCACCATGTTGAAGTGTTCTAACCACCATGTTGAAGTGTTCTAACCACCATGTTGAAGCGTACCAACCACCATGTTGAAGCGTACAAACCACCATGTTGCCGCGTTCTAACCACCATGTTGAAGCGTTCTAACCACCATGTTGCCGCGTTTTAACCAGCATGTTGAAGTGTTCTAACCACCATGTTGAAGCGTTCTAACCACCATGTTGAAGCGTACCAACCACCATGTTGAAGCGTACCAACCACCATGTTGAAGCGTTCTAACCACTATGTTGAAGCGTTCTAACCAGCATGTTGAAGCATACCAATCACCATGTTGCCGCATTCTAACCACCATGTTGAAGCGTTCTAACCACCATGTTGAAGCTTTCTAACCACCATGTTGAAGCATTCTAACCACCATGTTGAAGCGTTCTAACCACCATGTTGAAGCGTTCTAACCACCATGTTGAAGTGTTCTAACCACCATGTTGAAGCGTTCTAACCACCATGTTGAAGCGTTCTAACCACCATGTTGAAGCGTTCTAACCACTATGTTGAAGCGTTCTAACCACCATGTTGAAGCGTACCAACCACCATGTTGAAGCGTTATAACCACCATGTTGAAGCGTTCTAACCACCATGTTGAAGCGTTCTAACCACCTTGTTGAAGTGTTCTAACCAGCATGTTGAAGCGTTCTATCCACAATGTTGAAGCGTTCTAACCACCTTGTTGAAGCGTTCTAACCACCTTGTTGAAGAGTTCTAACCAGCATGTTGAAGCGTTCTATCCACAATGTTGAAGCGTTCTAACCACCTTGTTGAAGCGTTCTAACCAGCATGTTGAAGCGTTCTATCCACAATGTTGAAGTGTTCTAACCACTATGTTGAAGCGTTCTAACCAAAATATTGAAGTGCATTAACCCTATATTGACAGCGCACTAACCAGTATGGTACAAGCCCACTAACCAATAGATTACAAATCAACTAATCATTATGGTACAAGCTCACTAACCACTGTGGTACAAGCCCACTAATTAATATGATGCAAGCCCATTAACAACAATTGTACAAGCCTACTAACCACTATGGTAAAAGCCCACTAACCACTATTGTACAAGCCCACTAATCACTATGGTACAAGCCAAATAAACACAATGGTACAAACTCACTAACCACTATGGTAAAACTCCACCAACCACTATGGTACAGCCCCACTAACCATTATGGTACAAGCCCACTAACCACATAGTACAAGCCCGCTAACCACTATGGTACAACCCCACTAACCATTATGATACAAGCACACTAACCACTACAGTACAAGCCCACTAACAACTATGGTACAGGCCTACTAACCACTATAGTACACGTCTACAAACCACCATGACACAAGCCCACTAACCACTATGGTACAAGCCCACTAATCACTATTGTACACGCCCACTAACCAATATGGTAAAAGCTCGCTAACCACTATTGTACAAGTCAACTAACCAGTATGTTTCAAGCCCACTAACCACCATGATACAACCACCACTGACCACTAAGGCCCAAACCCACTAATCACTATGGTGCATGCCCACTAACCACTATGATACAAGTCCACTAACCACTATGCTACAAGCCCACTAACCAATATGGTACAAACCCACTAACCACTATGATACAAGTCCACTAACCACTATGCTACAAGCCCACTAACCAATATGGTACAAACCCACTAACCACTATGATACAAGTCCACTAACCACTATGCTACAAGCCCACTAACCACTATGATACAAGCCCACTAACCACTTGGCACAAGAAGAACGAGAACAAGAACAAGAGTACGGAAGACGACGGAATAAGCCATAATACAAACTAGCAGGCTATAGCCGAGGGCTCCGTTGCCAGAAAAACTGAGACTGATGTAATTTATTTAAAACTGTGGACATCATCCAAAATGGACATCCATTTGGCTATCTCCCGAGCTTAATGAGTTATGGACCTTCTCTTGTTTGTTTTTTCCCCACACTACATCTAAATAACTGACAAATCCCGAGAAGGCCAATGGAGGGAAATATTCCCTCCGCCCTTCAACGAAATGGCGGGAAACGTTAAAAAGAAGAAACACAAGTTAATACAGCAGAGAAGCGGGCGAATTAGTGTAGCTGCTAGGGAGCTGCGCTGATAACGTCATGAGCGAGGTCGAACGAGGGTTGGACGAGGGTCGGACGCGTGTTGGACGCCTGCGTTCGTTGTCCGCTAACGTGAGGGAAAGATGGCCGCCTGTTCCTTGTGCATAATGGCATACAAAATGTGATGACCCCCAGAACTTTCATTGGCTTATAGCAGATTCCTGTTTCGGGGTTTGTTCGTTAATACAGCAGAGAGCCAGCTTGAAATTCAGCCAAATGAGGAGATGATAACACGCGCGTCGATATAGGGATAACACAGCAGCTAGCTGCGCTTGCCTGTCAACCCGGTTGTCATGTATTCGACTCTCCAGCGACGCGCGGAGTTTTTAAGTGACTCTGCGCTCTTAAGTCGGCTCAGCCAAGAAATTTTCTGGGAAATAAAAGCGAGTGGCGTGATATTGACCACATCAGCCATCGAGGCCGGTTGGTTTATACAATTATGAGGCTAACGCCATATATTCAGTTGAACAAATAGGGTTAGAATTGAATTGTAAGAAGACACAGATTATGGTCGTCACTGGGAAGAAGGAAATACCACAATGTAATATACAAGTAAATGGGAATATTCTTCAACAAGTGAATCGGAACAGTTATCTCGGGGAACAGTCATAACATCTGATGGGAGATGCCTTGAAGAAATTAGAACAAGAGTTGCGATCTGCGAAGGTCTTGCAAGCGTTTTGCAAGATGAAAATCATACTGACCAATAAAAAGATATCAATTGATAATGAGAAAAAGAGTGTTGAAGTGCTACATAGAACCTATACTTTTGTATGGATGTAAAGTTTGGACAATGAGCAGTCAAACTGAAAAAAAATATGATTTCTGTGGAAATGTGGTTTTTGAGGAAAATGCAAAGAAATCCACGGACAGACAGAAAAACCAAGAACAAGTCCTTCAAGAAACAAATGAAGATCGTAAACTGATTAGAGAAATTAGACGGAGACAGTCAAAAGTGTTTGGGCATGTTATGAGAAGAAATGAACTGGAGAACTTGGTGATGACTGGCAAGATCGAAGGGACGAAACCAATGGGAAGAACGAGAAGTAAATACCTGGATGGCTTGGCCACGTGGCATGGTCGAGACAGGAACACGGAGTTGATTCATGACTCTGGTGATCGAGTGGCATGGCAAAACATGACCGTCCACGCTTATCGGCATGGCACATGATGGATGGATCTATTCTCACATTTGCGCTTGAAGTAGCTTCCGGGCATCTATTCGAGTGAACAAGGGATTGTGGTATATTCATTCATTGACCGTCTTTTCTAGTCTACTTTCAATATATTCCTTTTTTTCGCATATCCTTTTACAGGACATTGCTGTCAACATCAACAAATCTGATCTTTTTCTATTATGATTTTTCCATCTTTAGTCTTTAGGGAGCTTGCTGATGTATGTGTTCTTTGATTAGTAAGCTCCTGAATTCTTTTGTGCATTAGTTTGGTATTTTTTCTGTTGTGTTGTGTTTAAATTTATATGCAATTTTTCTCGAGCCATGCATCTTTTACCTCCTTGTATAATGTTCTGACTTTTCTGTGAATTTCTTTATATTTAGCAAGATTAATTTTGCTCTGTCTTCTTGTTTCCTTTAGCTGTAAAATTTCATCAGTCATCCATGTCTGACGACCCACTTTCTTTAATTTTGGAATAGTTTTTTCTGCAGCTAAACTGATTGAATTTTTCAACATTTCTCATTGATCATCCACATCTTGAAATAGGATCTCTAGATCAGACAATGTATCAAATGTGTTCTTTACTTCTATGTTAAAATTATCTTATATTTCTTTGTCAGTTTTCAATTTGCACAAATCATATTTTGTGTTTCTGGTTGTATACTTGACTTTCTTTAACTTTAACCTCAGTCTGCCTGTAATTAATATGTGATCACTATAACAGTCTGCATTGGGAACTGTTTTTACGACTGTTAGTGCATTTCGAAACCTTCTGCTAATCAGGATGTAATCTATCTGGTTTTTAATCCTGCTGTCTGGACTCTTACATGTCCATAATCTTCTAAGATGCTGTTTAAACCAGGTGTTTCCTACAACCATTTCTTGTTCTTTTACCCATTCTACAAGTATGTACCCTCTTTCGTTTCTCTCTGCCCCCGGGGAGGTTAACCCGGTCAACAAATGCCCGCAGAAGTCGGGTGTGTCGGCCTAACGGCGCAAGAACACAGCTCTGCTGTAAACAGGCACAACGCAATCGCATCCGGAAAAAAGAAAAAAAGAAAACTCCGGATGAACGCAGAAGAAGAAGAAGAAGTTTCGCTCTGCCAAAAGATGGTTGCCCACACTGCATCCATCGCCTTAATTTCCTATTTTTGCATTGAAATCACCCATTATAATATTTATTTCTGATATTTTACATTTCTTCAAAGCAAGATCCATGGCATTATAAAATTCATCTATACTTTCTTCCGTTTAATTTTACTAATAAAACTGTGTCTGACACAGCCCAATAACCTTTAATAGAATATTATGTTAGCCGATCCAACATAATGGCTACACCTCTTTGCCGTTCTTCTATAAATATTCAGGGCATATAAATGTTCAGGGTATATAAATGTTCAAGGTATATACATGTTGAGAGTATTTACATGCTGACGGTATATAAATGCGGAGGGTATATAAATGTTGAGGATATATAAATGTAGATTACGTAGAAATGATTAGGGTATATAAATATTGGGGTATATAAATGTTGCGGGTTAATAAAGTTGGGTGTATATAAATGTTGAGGGTATATAAATGTTCAGGGCATATCAGTGTTAGGGTATATAAATGTTTAGGGTATATAAAAGTTGAGGGTATATAAATGTAGATGATATATAAATGCTGAGACACTTTTAATTATGCAAACTGTTAAAAACTTACAAAAGAGCTAAAGATCTGCCGAGAGCTATTGCTATGTCATGGTCTCCAGTTCTCGACGGTAGGCAGAGGATGCCTTTATGGAGACAATGATGCGATCAAGGCGGCCATCTTGATGTTGACTACGTCACCACTAGAGCGCTGATTTGTGTATGAAACATGGGTTTAACACCATTACACCTGAAGACATCGGTATCTGTACTGTTTATAATAATTTTAGTACCAATGTAGAAATTGTCTTTATACGGAAAATATTATATGGAGCACAACAACGGGTAATGACCATATGTAGGACACACACTATGGAGCAACACGAGGCTACTGACTTTATGCAGAACATAATGAATGGAGCAAAAACCGATTATTATTTTATTTCAATCAATCATGTGCCATGCCGGAAAGCGTGGACGGTCATGACTCGCCATTTCACTCGATCACCAGCGTCGTGGATCAGCTCAGTGTTCCTGTCTCGTCCATGCCATGTGGCCAAGCCATCCAGGTATTTTCCTCTCGGTCTTCCTCTTGGTCTGTTCCCTTCGATCTTGCCAGTTGTCACTAAGTTCTCCAATCCATTTCTTCTCATAACATGTCCAAAAAATTTTGACTGTCAACGTCTAATTTCTCTAATCAATTTACGATTTTCATTTGTATCCTGTAGTACTTGGTCATTGGTTTTTCTGTCTGTCCATGGTATTCTTTGCATTTTCCTCAGAAACCACATTTCTGCAGCCATCAGATGTTTTTCAGCTTGACTGCACATTGTCCAAGTTTCACATCCATACAAAAGAATGGGCTCTATGTATCCCCTCAACACTCTTTTTCTCGATTCAATTGACATCATTTTATTGGTCAGAATGTTTTTCAGAATCTTGCTAAAGGCTACTTTCGCCATGGCGATTCTTGTTCTAATCTCTTCAAGGCATCTCCCATCAGATGTTATGACTGTTCCGAGATAATTGTACCGATTCACTTGTTGAAGAATATTCCCATTTACTTGTATATTACATTGTGGTACTTCGTTCTTCCTAGTGACGACCATAACCTGTGTCTTCTTACAATTTAATTCCAACCCCAGATGCTCACTGTGTACAACAACCGCGTCTACTAATTGTTGTAGATCTTGTGCATTGTCTGCAATCAATACTGTATCATCTGCATATCTAATGTTATTGATGTTTCGTCCTCCAATGCTGATTCCATTTATATCTTCTACATTTCTGAAAATATTTTCACCGTACAGGGAAAAAATATCTGGAGACATTACACATCCCTGCCTAACGCCTCTCTTAATAGGTTGATATTGTCCCACTTCATTATCAATCCTTATGGCAGCTTGTTGTTTCCAATATATGTTTTTTATAAGTCTAATGTCTTTCCCATCAATTTGTAGATCTGCAAGCATATCTACCATGTTGACATGTCTAACTATCAAAAGCCTTTGTGTAGTCAATAAAGCAAAGGTGTATATCCTTGTTTATTTTATTTAGAACACACAAACTGGAGCAAAATGGCGGCTAATGTCTTTATGTAGAGCACGGTGAATGAAACAACTCAAGGCTAATTACTTTATGTAGAACACGCAGAATGGGGCAATATAACGACTAAAGGCATTAAGTAGGGCACAATGAATGGAGAAACAAAACGAATATTATTTTATTTACAACACGCAAAATGGTGCAACATAACGGGTAATAACTGTGTGTAGAAGACACACAATGGAGCAACATAGCGGCTAATGATCTTATGTAGAATACACAAAATGGAGCATTATAACAACTAATGACTTTATGTGGAACATAGTGAATGGAGAAACAAGCCAATTATTATTTGATTTAGAAAACACAAAATGGAGCAACATAATGGCTAATGAATGACGTTATGTGGAACACACTGAATGGTCTCCGTGGCGAAATATAAAAAAAAAGAAGTCTTAAAAGTCGAGAGGATCGACTTTATTGCCACGGGTTTTATCCCATATGGCTCGGTCTCATTCCGCAGGGCGGCCTATCGAAATCGTCGCACAAAGCACGAACTCCGTAGCTCCAGCGACGATCCACAGGAGTCTCCTAGAGAAATGGAAAAGATCCAGACTTGCCTTCCAAAGGGTGTGGGTTAAATTCCCGATTCCATCATTCGATTCACGAGTTCAGTTTTCTCGGAGACCTCTAGGGGTCGTCGCTGGAACTAACTAAGGAGTTAGTACAGTACGGGACGTTTTCGCAGGCCGCCCGGTGTAAAAAGACCGAACCATATGGGATACAACCAGGTGCAATGAAGTCGTTATTCTTGCCTTTGAAAATAATAACCTCTGCCATTGCGGTCAACTAAACCCGGGCCATTGTTTGAGCGGGCAAATGCTTTCCGGATATTGGTACCGCGGCTCCAGTAATGATACTCTGTTCTTAACAGATTGAATGCCAAACAAGTAGGTTTGAATAAAGCAAAAATGTTTAGCAGAAAATGGGCAGTGGGGATATATCACAGTTACAACTTAAACCTTGTTGATATGGTAGCAGCGTGTTGTATTATAACGCAATGACAACATTTCGGCGATATACAAGCCCGTGGTAGGTACGGAAAGCCGCTTAAGACCATTAATCATCCCACGACACTTAATCAGCTAACTTCTTCTGTTATGTTATATTTGAACATGTAACTCTCTACGCGATGCTGGTTAGCTCAGCTCCTTTTAGTCGCTGCGTGTGGTTATATTTTATATCAAATGCGTTATTACTATAGTTCCCAGCTGATTGAGGATCGAAGAGTTAACGTAATGAAGTAGTAAATAGTCAAGTAGCGGACATTTTTACACACCTTAGGCACACATACACATGCACACACCACATACACACACGCATACACATAAACAAACACTTTAAGAATATGAAAAGATACAGACCTGTTTGTGAGATTCAATATGACGCTTGATGTCTATATCTTCAGGCGGCTTCACATCTAGTACGTGATAATCCACTGTCGGTCGTCACTCACCCGGAGTTAGAGCGCCACTTTATGTGTCTTTATGTGTATAGTTATTTACAACGCTTGTGTGGTGTACACCGATACCCATGTAGTCTTTAAAACACTAAACTTCGCACCATCCCTGAACTGCTATTAACTGTGTCCCCATTCACCTTCGTGGTCTGTCAAGTTTTTGTTGATTATATTTATATTTTCATGTAGTGTTTTTCATGTCGTTGTGTCTGTGTTTGTTTTTTCTGTGCTGACGAAGGCTATAATCGCAACCTCCATTGTTTTCTAGTCAAGCTTACCATATACTTCTCGCTTGTTGAAAACCTCTTTCCAAAGAATAACTAACTTCCCGAATACGATCAGTAATCTCCTAGTATGTCTTTTGAGAACAGAATCAGTATATATAAAGAGATCCAGATGGATACGAACGCGATATGTCTCAATAAAACTGCTTTAAAATTGTTTGTTGAGTGCAATCTCATTAATTGTTGTGTAATTTCCTCAATAATCGTTTCACGTTACCGGCTATTTATAGTTTTCGAGTTTTCACCCAAATTTTACGCTGTTTCGTGTAGTTTGCAGTTGAATTATCATGTACATCTTTATTTACACTCAATTATTACTCGTAAAATTTCAACACTAACACATTCTTAACATTCTTATTTTACGCCTACGGTTTAATAACTTGTTTATTATGTACAGACTATTTTCTAATTTATAACACAGTTTTATAAAAAAACAGTTTTACTGTACCTACACTTTGATACTGAATTCCACAATATGTGAGCAAAACATCTTCCATTTACGCAATTTTCACAGCGCGATTGCCAGCATCGTACACTATAGACGAGCGCTTACTTCAAATGTTGTAGTGACTATCGGTCAAATTTCACAAGCATTGAGTCAAAATTATGGACTGAAGCAGAATTATAGTCCCAATGTGGGACAAAAGTTCATTCAACTTAGTTGATGTGCACATTATTCCCTGCTAAATCTGTGTATATGACGTAGTGTGATTATTTTATCTAGTGACGTACTACATTATCAGAATTGTCTGCCTTTCGATGCCTGGTCTGCCTGCCTGGCCAAGATAGAGAAGCAGGAATATTACCCCCATGTGCGAACTCCCGCGCGCAGTTCAATGTGTCGTTTTCTGAAGCCATTATTGAGCGTTCCCGCGTGATTTCACCAGAAAGCACTGCTTCTAATGAACAAGCGTTTCTAATCTCAGCGTCATAAGTTACTTCACTGGCGTTGATTAGCACTGATAGAAGGTAGAAGAGTGAAGTCATGTTCCATGAAAGGTTACACAGACACTCATATTCCTCCATAACCATGTCTTCAGTGTTTCTGATCTATTGAAACTACGATTGTTTTCCGTGACAACCCAAGCCAGCTCATGTAGCTTTGTTTCTTCTTCCTCTTCATTTGATAAGCAAAAATTACAAATTTGGTCTCGTTCAACCTGCTTCTTCAGCGTTGGCTATAGTTGAGATCCGTAGTTGTGTAGTCTTTGATTCTCTTCCTATTTGTGCTCTCTTTCGAGTGAGTCCTAACTCGGACTGGTTATATTGTTCGCGGTATGATCGTGGGGAAAGCTTGGGTCTTGTAGTGCTCGTGATGATTTCCATTATTGCTTACAGTATTGTCTTCCTTTGCTAGGCTTACATATACAGCAACCTTGTTGTTCTTCCTATTATTGGCTTCTATCTCAAAATGGCAAACGACCTTCTGCAAAACTTGCCAAGACACCCTAACAACCATGACTGAAGAAGGTTGGCTATTAAAGACGATAAAACAAAGAAAATTGATATATTTTGGTCACTTGAAACGTCATAAAAGTTTGGAGAGAACAATAATGGAGGGGTATATGCGCTGGAAGAGAGGAATAGGAAGGCCAAAGAGAATATGGATGCACGATGTGGCAGATGATCTCGAGATGGGTGTATCGGATGCGTGACATCTTGCTTATGACTGAGAAGCTTTTCCGGAAGGTTGTTATGGGAGCAAGGTTCTGCAAAAGAAATGCCACTGAATGAATGAATCTCAAAATTTTTTTTTTTTTTTCGTTTTCTGGGATTCTATCTTCCACATACTTATTTTCCCTGCTTTTCTAGTATTCTATCTCCAACTGTCTTATTTTCTTTCCTTTTGTTTTTTCTTTTTTTTTCCTCTATATATCTAACAACATAATTTTTCTTTCTGTTTTCCATTCCTTATCTAGTCCTCTATCTTTAACAACTTTAAACTCCCTTTTTATCAGAAAATACACCTGACCCTCTATCGAAATAGGGCCTTTACAATCAATAAACAGTAGCGGTGCAGAATGACTGTCAAATGTCCGTAATAGATGTCCTCACTCCCCATCCCGCCAGGTGCATTATCTGCATTGTGAGATGTAGTATGCTGAAGACTAGGAACCTTGCAGACTTCAAGACTACAGGAGAATCACAGTAAATTCCTGCGATGATGGTAGACTATCAGCACCCAAGTCTTGCACTCTAGTTTGGAGACATGAGACGTTTAGTCAAAATGGGTATGCTCGTCGCCTACCAGAATGAAGACAAAGTCACTACCCAAATTATCCATGTCTTCTTGTTCTTGTTCTTCTTGTTCTTCTTGTTCTTGTTCTTGTTCTTCTTCTTCTTCTTCTTCTTCTTCTTCTTCTGCTCCATCTTCTTCTCCATCTTCTTCTCCATCTTTTTCTTCTTCCATCACCGTTTCCATCTATTTCGGCATGGGTTACAAACAGAACGGTTTCCTTGAGGTCTTCACCGGTCACCCAGAGTGCTTTCTCCAATGGTCTCGCCAGTCCGAAAACAAGCCCACGCCTTTCTTCTTTCAATAAACCAATCGTCACTCCAGGGGTCATGTGGTCATTATCTTTCTATAAACCAATCGTCACTCCAAGGGTCATGTGGTCATTATCTTTCTATAAACCAATCGTCACCCCAGGGGTCATGTGGTAATGATCTTTCTATAAACCAGTCGTCACTCCAGGGAAGATGTGGTCATTATCTTTCTATAAACCAATCGTCACTCCAGGGGTCATGTGGTCATTATCTTTCTATAAACCAATCGTCACTCCAGGGGAGATGTGGTCATTATCTTTCTATAAACCAATCTTCACTCCAGGGATCATGTGGTCATTATCATCCGGCCGCTTTACTTTCCAAGATATTTCCTGTTACCTGGTCGACCTGGGAGTCCAGGTCAGATCTTAAAATTCGCCTTATGAATTTGAACCCTGACCACCAGTACCTCAGGCAAGGTGTCTAGCTACTAAACTACGGCGCTCCATGTTTGTAGGATTAAAGTCGGTTACAAGTCCTTTCCAGGACAGGAGATGTGTTAAGTTAGTTTTATGTCCCTTACGGGACAAGAGATGTGTTAAGTTAGTTGTATGTCAGTTACAAGAAAGGAGATGTGTTAAGTTAGTTGTATACCCTTTACTGGACATCACAGTCACACTGTTTGTTATTTCTTGGCAAATTTACGACCAGTAGTCTGTTTTTGATTTCTGAACGACTGGCACTCATGCCATTGTATGAAATATCAACACAATGCGGTCTGCTGCTGCTGATGGTCTCTGACTGGCTGCATAGTGGCTGGCTGATTCGAGGGTGGCTGATTGGATGGTGGCTGGCTGGTTGGTTGGTTGATTGGTTGGTTAGTTGGTTAACTAGTTGGTGAATTAATAGGTTCTTTTCTGGCTGGCTGGTTGGTTACCTGGTTGGTTGGTTGTTTGTTGGTTGGCTAGTTGGTTGGCTGGTTAGCTGGTTGATTGCTGGTTGATTAGTTGGTTTGTTGGTTAGCTGGCTGGTTGGTTAGCTGGTTGGTTGATTGACTTGCTGGCTGGTTGGCTGGCTGGTAGCTGGTTGATTGGTTGGGTGGTTGGTTGATTGGTTAATGATTGATTAATTGTTGGCTGGTTGGCTTGTTTGTGGCTGGCTAGTTGAATGGTTGGTTGGTTGACTGGCTGGTTAGTTGGTTGATTGGTTGGTTGATTGGTTAGTTGGTTGGTTGACAGGATGGTTGGTTGTTGGCTGGCTGGGTGGTTGGGTAGTTGGTTGGCTAGCTGGCTGGTTGGCAGGCTAGTCAGTTGGTTGATTGCTTGGTTGGTTAACTGGTTGGTTGGTTGGTAATTGGCTGCCTGTCTGGCTGGTTGATTGTCTAAAATCGTTACATCTGTCCATGTTCACTCTCAAGTCCACTTCGCTAACATTCAGTTCCTTTCAGCTGTGACAAAGACTTGCAGCTATAAGAATCAAGCTGACTGTAGAGATTATCCTTCCGACCCTGAGACCAAAGTACTACCTTCACGGGGTCTGTGTTGCAGAACTGTTCTTCCCTTCTCTAAACCTTGAAACCGGCGGGATGGGCGAGACTGGTACCGTATCTTCACATCTGCGAAGAGGCATATTAGTATGTCAACCAGGACATGATTCGGGACATAACATGCAGACTGATGGGGGTTAGATCTCAGTAGGTATCGTTTCCTTCATGGGGTTTATGATTTTCTTGTCAAGGACTACAGTCATGTTTTCATGGCAACATCTCTTTCATTTAAATAATAGAAGGTTTATAGTGGTCTGGAGATAAAGATTCAATCTCTAACTTAAATAATAAGGAACGTAAACGTTTTATAATATTTTAACTCTCTTTATCTCTATATAGTACCATACAATCATTCATTTAATCTGTCTGTCATATCAAACAACCATTCATTCCATCTCTCTATCGTAACATACAATCATTCATTTGATCTTTCTATCGTTAGTTAGTTAGTTAGTCGACAGATCATCCTCGTTGCACATCGGACCATTCAGTCCATAAGTGCTCGGATCCCCTCCTCAGCAAATCCCGCAGCGTGTAGCGGCTAACGACGCCAGTTCTGTGTTGGTTTATCAATCTTCTTTGGCTTCCTGCGTAGTGTTCTTGTTTGGCCACCCCTCTTTTAATTTGCTGCTCTCGCAGTCTGGCCATTGTTGTAGATTCACAGTCATCACTTGGTTCTTGCAAAAGTCTCACTTCTCGTAGAGCATTCAGAATGTCAGCCTGGTCCATGGCGCGTCCGCCCTCAACAGTAGCCTCACCTGCGAGCTTGTCAGCCCGCTCATTTCCTTGTACTCCCGCATGCCCTGGCACGAAGATGAAACTAATATTTGCCAGCCGAGACCGCTTCAGAGGCAGCAACCATTCTCTTCGGATCGACCCCTCCTCTATTCTATCGTACAATCATTTATTTGATCTCTCCCTCATACCATAAAATCCTACATTTAATCTGTCTCTACCCGTCTCTCATACCATTTGATCGATCTCACCTTCTCTCTCATACCGTATAATCATTCATTATAATCATTCCGTATAATCATTGATCTTTCTGTCATTCCATACAATCATCCACTTGATCTCTCTCTCTCTCTCTCTCTCTCTCTCTCTCTCTCTCTTTCTCTCTCTCTCTCTCTCTCTCTCTCTCTCTCTCTCTCTCTCTCTCTCTCTCTCTCTCTCTCTCTCTATGAGAACATCCAGTAACTCTACATTATTTTTCTCTATCAGAACATCAAAAATCGCCCCATCATTTCTCTCTATGAGAACATCCAATAACTCTATATTATTTTTCTCTATCAGAACATCCAATGAAACTCTACATAATTTTTCGCAATCAGAACATCCAATAACTCCAGATTATTTTTATTTATGAGAACATCCAATAACTCTACTTTATTTTTCTCTATTAGAACATCCAATAACTCTACTTTATTTTTCTCTATCAGAACATCCAATAACTCTTCATTATTTTCATCTATGAGAACATCCTATAACGCTACATTATTTTTCTCTATGAGAATATCCAATAATTCTACATTAACATTCTCTGTGAGAACATCCAATAACTCTACATCATTATTATCTATATGAGAAGATCCAATAACTCTACAGTAAATCTACATTAGTTCCCTCTATGAGAACATCCAAAAACTCTACATTTTTTCTCGCTATCAGAACATCCAGTAACTCTATGTTATTTCTCTCTATCAGAACATCAAATAACTCTACATTAGCTCTCTCTCTATCAGAACATCCTATCACCTGTTAGAACAGTCTCCCTCACAGTCTCCCCCGCCCCTTCTGCCCAGACACCATCTAGAAGCATATGTTATAGCCTCTTAACCGGCACTTCCCCGAGGAGTCCCTGAACTTATCCACTCTCCGAGGCTGTCTGGCAAACAGGTCGCAGTCTGAAGTGACACCAGACTACAAGTCTGAGACAGATAACGACACTCAAGCAGTCGATGGGCCATTTGCCCAGACCAGGCACTTCTTGTCCAACTCGATGTCCATTAACTAAAACCGACTGACCAGCGGTAATGCGGTCGTCATAAACGTTATTTGTGATCGCTAATTCTTAAATGGCAACTGACACGGGCTGAAAGTATGCGAGCCATATCGGATATTCCTGGCGGTTTATTATGGAGGGGCTTGAGTTAGTATTTAGTAACTAAATAAGTAAATAAAGCAGTAAGTAAAGTAGTAAGTAAGTAAGTAAAGTAGTAAATAAGAATGTAAAGTAGTAAGTAAGTAGAGTAGCAAATAAGTAGTAAAGTAGCAAGAAAGTAAAGTAATAAGTTAGTCAGTAAAACAGTGAGTGAGTAAGTAAAGCAGTAAGTAAAGCAGTAAGTAAAGCAGAAAGGAAGTAAAGTAGTATGTATGCGAAATAGTAAGTAAGTAAGTAAAGTAGGAAGTACGCACTAAGTAAAGTAGTAAGTAAAGTAGTAAGTACTGTATTAAGTAAAGTTGCAAGTAAGTAAAGTAGTAAGTTAGAAAAGTAGAAAATAAGTAAGTAGAGTGGAAAGTAAGTAAATTATTATGTAAATAAGTTAGTAAGTATGTAAATAAAGTAAGTAAAGTAGTAAGTAAGTAAAGTAGTAAATACGTAAAGTAGTAAGCATTAAAGTAGTAAGTAAGTATAGTAATAAATAAGTACGTAAAATTAGTAAGTAAATAAAATAGTAAGTAAGAAAATAATAAATAAGTAACTAAAGTAGTAAGTATTAAATAAAGTAGTGAGTAAGTAAAGTAGTAAATAAGTAAGTAAAGTAGTAAGTAAGTAAAGTGAGCAAGTAAAATAGAAAGTAAGTAAAGTATTAAATAAGTAAAGTAGTAAATACGTTAGTAAGTTAAGTACAAAGTAAGTAAGTTAAGCAGGAGATAAGTGAAGCCGTAAGTCAGTAAGAAAAGTACCCTTATACAAGTCTAGAGACGCAACCATCATACTGTACCAGACTCATATTTGAATAGACCAACCGGCATGCTGTACTAGACTCATATTTGAATAGACCAACCGGCATGCTGTACTAGACTCATATTTGAATAGACCAACCGGCATGCTGTACTAGACTCATATTTGAATAGACCAACCGGCATGCTGTACTAGACTCATATTTGAATAGACCAACCGGCATGCTGCACTAGACTCATATTTGAATTGACTAATCGTCGTGGCTTAGAGGTTATGACTTTTCTCCGTAATCTCATATACTCTCGTCGGTTAACGTAATGATGGTTAGAATCAGCAGTGGTTCGAATCGCATCAGTAACTTACGGGGTATGTGAGCCGGCCGCTCAGAAAGCAATGGCAAACTACTGAGCGTAATCTTGCCAAGAAATCAACATACAGCTGAAAGATGCTGGTGTTGACAGCGATGTCCTGTAAAGGATATGCAAAAAAAAAAAAAAAAAAAAAAATCGGCACTCGGTTCGTAATGTGGCCAATATCGCGCTCATCGCCTGTACTTTCACAGAAATTTTCTGGTACCAATTTTAAGATGTGTCGACCGAGGTAGCCACGTCAGTTTTATAAATGCGGCTCTAGGGAGATTCGAACCCATAACTACCAGGCCAGTAAATCGAGCGACTCTTCACAGTGGCACCGCGGCTCTATGAAGTGAGTGGCGGAAAATGACCTCGTAGGTGGCTACATCAGACATCAAGTCGCTTGTGGTAAGGTGGCTACAACAGCCATCAAGTCACTTGTGGTAAGGTGGTTACATCAGCCTTCACGTCACTTGTGGTAAGGTGGTTACATCAGCTATCACGTCACTTGTGGTAAGGTGGCTATATTAGCCATCAAATCGCTTGTGGTAATTTGGCTACATCAGCCATCAAATCGTTTGTGGTGATTTGGCTACATCAGCCATCAAATCGCTTGTGTTAAGATGGCTACGTCAGCCATCAAGTCCCTTGTGGTAAGGTGACTACATCAGCCATCAAGTCATTTGTGGTATGTTGGCTCCATCAGCCATCAAGTCGCTTGTGGCAAGGTGGCTACATCAGCCATCAAGTCACTTGTGGTAAAGTGGCTACATCAGCCATCTATTCGCTTGTTGTAAAGTGGCTACATCAGCCATCAAATTGCTTGTGGTAAGGTAGAGTCCGTTGTGGAATCGTTCCACATAGGCATGAAGGGTATAATCATGTTTCCTCAACTTCAACTTCAGAAAAGTTTGAAATCAAGAGTGGAGTTTAGCAAGGCGATGTACTTTCTCCTACCTTCTTTGGAATACACTTGTCACTTCTACTGAAATATGCATTTCGTGATCAGAATGGCGGTATATACGTTCACTCATGCTCAGATGACGGCCTCAACAATGTTCAGAGATTGAAGGTCAAGACCAAAAGTGGAGGGTACTAATAAGAGAGTTATTTTTTGTAGATGATGCTGCAATTACGACCTAATCTGAGGAAGAATTACAGTGTCTACTATCTGCATTCTCCAATACTTGTTATGAATTTGGTTTAATAATTAGCAACAACATAAACAAGACACATGTTACGTCGCAAAGTGCACATGGGGTACCATCAATCTTTATTGTCGACGCTGAACTGGAGATAGTAGACCATTTTATTTATCTAGGATCAGAGATAAATAGCAAATTATGCCTAGATGGGGACATCAACATCACATCAACATCAAGATTGGTAAGGCAGCAACAACATGAACAGGTTAACAAAAGAGTCTGGGAGAACAGGAAGCTTACTGCTAAACTAAAAGTTCTTGTCTATCAAGCCTGTGTTTGTAGTACTCCTCTACTTACTCACACCTAGAGAAACGTCTAAACAGCTTACATATGCGGTGCCCGCAACGTATACTTGGTATTAACTGATTGCCTGCCAAACAAAAAAGTGGTCCTAACCAAACAGAAATTCATGGCAGAAAATGGGAAATAGGGGTGTGTGACAATAATGTTGTGAAAATTGTTTAAATTGTAGCAGATATATTGCATGCAATATCAAATTAAAGGGGATTGCACAGGGAACACGACAGTGTTAATAATTAATTGATATGTTAGAAATAGTATGACAATATTGGGAGGATTTAGTAATAACAATTTAAATTAAAGGGGTGATAGTCATGACAAATTTCCACTTACCAAGGTGTTATTTTGTATCCACTGCAGATACTCCAGTTAAATTTACTGAATATACACCACTTGTATATAATAATGTCACAATAACTGCTCCATAACACCAATAAAACACAATTAAAACATAATATTTTGAAGCACATAACTTTCACACAAAATAAAAAATGTCAGGAACACACCAGGCTGATTGTACTAAGAAGAATAATATAAACACTATTTTCTATTTAGTTATAATTATAATTCTTTTATATTTAATTATTTAAATACTCCTTAAATACTTTGAGATAGGGAAAACAAATTTAGGGGCATAAATGTGGCCCATTAGTGCATTCATAATTCGACATGTGTCAACATATTATGACATATTATGACGAACTTTCGCTTTTAGTGTTGTTGTTTTTTTTTTTCAATTATTACTAAATTATCTTACTGACTACTGACTACTGCACGTGGTATTAGTTTCAAAATCTTTCAGAAAGTCCTTTAAATCACAATAACTATAATATAAAATTGTTTAAAAGGGTAAGTTTAATAAAATATATGAGGCCCAGAAACAGAAGGCGTTGTCATTTTGAAGTTCGAATCACAACAATCATTTCGAATCACAACAAATTTGTTTTATTTTTAAAAAAAAATTTAAAAACATGGACGCTAACGCTAGTTTCACACTGCGAGACCTTTCTTTCTCAATTTTAATTTACCGAAGCACTAAAAATTGCGGAATAATTAGATACATGGAACAAATAACGCACTGTCTATATCGAGCCAACCAAGTGGTTTACGGGTGCCAAATTCGTTACACTGAACTACAGTGGTTCCCGGCAGGCAATCAGTGGTAAGACACAATCACAAATACTGAAGTATTGGAAAGATTGAGTTGTGTGGCGGTTTATTTCATGCTCAGACTTCGTAGACTTAGATAGATAGGACACATTAGGAGGATGAGTTACGGTAGAATACCAAAGGGCATCATTTCTTTTTTTGCCAATTACAGATGGGTAAAGATCTTGGGGTCGGCCTCTACTACGATACAAGAATGTGTAAGCGGGACATGATTAATACAGTCAGTGATATTGCAGCTTCGGTACAAGTCACCACTGATCGTGTTGCATGGAGGGCACAGATGAGAAATGCAATACAGACTATAGGGAAAATGAGCGTGTGAGAAGTCAAATGGTGCTTGAAGGTGGAAATGACCATGTGTTCACATTCATTCATTTTGGACGAATATTTACAGCACGAATTGGTCTGATCAGTCAAATTCGCTACCGCCATGGGTTGTAATTAGTATGCCTCTTTTGGAGCACAATGTAAATAAATAGTGAAGGAGTATTATTATTATTATTATTATTATTATTATTATTATTATTAATATTAATATTACTACTACTACTACTACTACTACTACTACTACTACTACTACTACTACTACTACTACTACTACTACTACTACTACCAATGGCGAACCGTGGTAGCGCAGTGGTAGCTTCTTGAACCTCTTGTCAGCTGTTGGAATTCCAAACTCCAGCAATACCACGCAGTAACAGGGAAGTATCACACACAACCACACAGAACCGACGTCTGAGGTAATCAGACAGCTTCAGTCCATCTTTGAAATACGTAACCTGAGGTTTGCTCCATGACTTACAGTGCAGTAGATATATTCAGTCAACACAGCGAGGCGGAAAATTGAGTCATTTCATTTCATCTTTAATGTATGCAGACGTCTCTAGAATAAGTAAAAATTATAGCTGGCATGGGCAAGAGGGTGTAGCATTGGTAGACATAAGAACTCATCGGAAGAAAACTGTCTTAATATTCCTAAACGTGAGATGAGTACTGAAAATAACCGGTTTTTACTTTAGTAAACTGTAAACTGTACAAAGTTCAAATCTAGATCTTTTCTCTAAGTAGAAATATTATATTGATTATAGTTTGCGCTGTGTTATCTTCTTCTTCTTCTTCTTCTTCTTCTTCTTCTTCTTCTTCTTCTTCTTCTTCTTCTTCTTCTTCTTCTTCTTCTTCTTCTTCTTCTTCTTCTTCTTCCTCTTCTACTTCTTCTTCTACTGCTACTACTACTACTGCTACTACTACTACTACTACTACTACTACAACTACTACTACTACTACTACTACTACTACTACTACTACTACTACTACTACTACTACTACTACTTCTACTACTACTACTAATACTACTACTATTACTACTCCTTCTTCTTCTTTGTAAACGTTTCAATATAGATTTTTTTTCAAGTAGAACTGTTCTATTAATTCTAAAGTGAACTGCGTTTTCTTTTTCTTTCCCTTCGTCTACTCCTCTTCCTCCTCTTCTTCTTCTTTTTCCTCAACCTCCTTCTCATTCTTATTTTTCTTCTTTGATTTATACTACTACTACTACTACTACTACTACTACTACTACTACTACTACTACTACTACTACTACTACTACTACTACTACTACTACTACTACTACTACAACTACTACTACTACTACTACTACTACTACTACTACTACTCTACTACTACTACTACTACTACTACTACTACTACTACTACTACTACGATACCGCAATAGCATGGTGACTAATAAGAGTGCTAGTCGACCCTGTAGTAATGAATTCAAATCTCCAACTCCAGAATAACCACGACAGTATCCTCCCTACAAGATCACACAGAACCGACTTCTGAGGTAATCAGACATCTTCAATACCGGTCTTGAACTAACACTAACCTGAGGATAATGACTTCCGGCCATACACCATCTTCATAATAAATATAAGTCTTTGATAAGTTACCGGGAATGAAAGAAAGTGTATGTTCAAAGCTGCGGAGAAGGTTTAAAGAAACACACACAAAAAAGATAGCTACTTCGTGGGGTAAGAATAACACCCAATGTCTAGACTGTTCGAGTGTATGAATAGATCCAAAGATAGTGAATGAGACGCCATGTTCTGTAAGGATTCCTGGACTGTAGAAATACCTCCAGTCTCAACATGAGTAACTATCTTCATCCACATCTAACATGTGTATATTTATCTGTAATTTTATTACACGGACGAGAGGACGAGACGAAGGGTCGTTTGCTCTATGATTTCCAATGCAGTAGATGTATTCAGTCAACACGGCGATGCGTAAAATTGAGTCATGTCATGTCTTCTTTAATGTATGCAGACGTCTCCAGAATTAGTGAAAATTATAGCTGGCGAGGGGAAGAGAATTTAGCATTGGTATACATTAGAACTCATCAGAAGAAACCCGTTTTAACATTTATAAACATGAGATTTATGCTGAAAATAACCGGTTTTTACTTTAGTAAAATGTCTTCTTTACAACGTTCCAATTTAGGTCTTTCTTTTCCAAGTAAACATGTTCTCCCTCTCTTCCCTCGATCTTTCCAGTTGTTAGGGTGTTCTCAAATGCCTCTCTTCTCGTCACATGACCAAATAAAGCTGTTTGTCTCTTTCTTACTAAACGTAAACTTGCCAAGAGATCACAACAGTAAAACAATACTGGCGTTGACTGCGACGTCCTGTAAAGGATATGCAATTAACTTTTTAATGCTACTTTGTGAGTCCGGAGATGTGGGTTCGATTCCGAGCCACGTCATTCTGTTCACGAGTGGAATTTTCTCGGAGGCTCCTGGGGGGGGGGGGGGGGGGGGTGTGAGGTCGTTGCTGGAGCTACGGAGTTTTGCTTTGAGCCTCGCAGGCCGCCATGAGGAAAGAGACATGGGATAAGACCCCGCGCAATGAAGTCTATTCCCCTGCCCTTTGAACCCCCGTTTGTGTTATAGGTCATAAGTTTTCCATTAGCACTGAAGAACATTCTATTTATGTGTTTATTGCTGCTAGTTTTTATATCAACTTCCGCTAATCCTAGCCGCCGTTTACATTTCAGCAAGATATCGTCTTTGGCTTCTAGACGACTCAGTTTATCCCTGATATTTGTTTTTTCTCATATCCTTTGCAGGACATTGCAGTCAACACCAGCATTTTTCAGGTGTTGTTGATGTCTTGGCAAGTTCAGTAGTTTGCCATTGCTTTCTGAACGACCGGCTCATATACCTCTGTAAGTAACCAGCGAGACACGACCCGCTGCCGAATCTCGCGCAGCTATGTTTCGTACTTGAGTATACGGGATTAAGAACAGCGTCCTTAACTCCTTTGCCAGAGAGACCACCCGCCCCCCCCCCCCCAGAACGAAGCTATGCGTGTCATTCTGGGATGCACTAGAGACACCCCAGTAGTGTGTATGCGTTACATCCTTGGTCTGCCGACTGTTGCTGGTAGGCTCAAGGTGATGCAGGCGAAGGCATACCTCAGAGTAGCCTGCAGACACAGACCACCCACTGCATGAGGCGCTGGGCGCAGTTAAGGGTCAGCGACTGATAAGAGAGAAATCATGGATGGCTCAGGCGGAGGATACGATCAGACAGGTGTGCCCCCTGGAGAACATTAGGCGTGGAGAGGAGTGGGTCAGAGTGCCAGCGGAGCAGTCAGATTTGTGCAGAGTTATAATCACACTGAGCCGGGAGTGTAGGTAGTGGCCAGCAGGGGCCACGGAAGTGGAAATCCAGCAAGTAATTCAGGAAAATGCTCACTCGGTGATGTGATTATCTACACAGATGGTTCGGTGTCAAGAGGTGAGAGAAGTGGCTGGGGGTTCATAGCCAAAGCTAATGGTCTACGTTTGGTGCAGGAGAGCCTGGCATATGATACCACAACATCCAGCTTAAGAATGGGGTTGGAGGCAGTCACTGCGGCTCTCCGCTGGATGGAGAATACGACACTCACACACACACATCGTGATCGTAACTGACTTAGAGAGTATGCTGACGATGGTGAGGACGGGCAGGCTTCGTGCGGAGTGGCTGGCTTCGCTTCGGAGGTCACGGGTGACAAGCATCGCCTGGATCTTTTCTCCGGGGCATGCCGGTGTGCTGGGAAATGAACAGGCGGACAGATTGGCTGGCTCTGCAGAACTTGGTGGAGTATTGATACATGACAAGGCAGACGTGGTTGCGGCCTTGTGGGAGCACGTGTACACCTCGGAGGAGCAAATGGATTACCATGGTCTGGCAAGAATGAGACAGCGAGGAGTGACGAGGGCATCTGGCCGACGCTCAACGCTCAGAGGAAAGGCGAGACGGACATATAATCAGATTGCTACTGGTACTATTGGGGTTGGAACTCTTCGCTGGCTGCTGAGGATGGGGACAGAGCGCTTATGGGAATGCCCCGAATGCTGTGATGTTGATTCCTAAATCAATCAATCAATCAATCAAATCCCCCCTCCCCGATATAGCTAAGCTATATCTCTCTTTCTCTCTCTCTCTCTCTCTCTCTCTCTCTCTCTCTCTCTCTCTCTCTCTCTCTCTCTCTCTCTCTCTCTCTCTCAAATGATGTAAGTAAGTAGGCAGGTATGTATAAGTGCTTGTGTGTTTATGAATGTGCGTGTGTACGTTTGTCTGCCAGTCTAATAACATGGTAATATGCATTGTTTATGTTTACACAATCCATTTGACAATGTGTTTTTTTTTCCTATGTGAATGTAACATGCACAGTTGATAACTGAAAGATGAATGATCGGAAGGGCCGAATGTAAGACGAGCCAGTGTGCCAATTTGTTACCCTTTAACAAAAGTGTTCGTTCGTTCGTTCGTTCGTTCGTTCTCTCTCTCTCTCTCTCTCTCTCTCTCTCTCTCTCTCTCTCTCTCTCTCTCTCTCTCTCTCTCTCTCTCTCTCTCCCTCTCTCTCTCTCACTTTCTTTCTTTCTTTCTCTCTCTCTCTCTCTCACAGACACACACACACATAGTCACACACACAAACGCACACCTCACACACACTCTCACACACTTTCAAGTATATAGCAAAACTGTCCTTATGATTAGTCTCTTGTCATTCAACATGTGCAAAGGAAATTGAGCAATGCCAAGAATTGCCAAGGATGATGCTCTCCACAACACGGTTGATTTTTTTTGGATTTTGGTTTTACTTCTCCCAAAGAAAACTAGAAATTAATATTATCGTCTTTGACACAGCCATGATGACCAGACTGAGACATATACATTTTTATTTTACACGGCCAGAAATGTCGTGACCAAAATTGCCTTATTATTTTACTGGTCTCCATGGGAACAAACTAAGTGAGAATATTAAAGTCGTCCCGATGGAATACCATCAGAGGGTTCTGGAAAAAATGCCGAGCAGTGAAATAATTGTTTAGTCTACAGCAGTGGTCACTGGAGAATACTGTCTACTGAATAAATTCAGTGCTTAAGGGCTTTAAATAGATACTTGGATCGCTGTATCTGTATGAGACATTTGTTTAGTCTTGATGTTCCCTTAAGCATGTGATATCCCGTGGTTGTTCTTCTTCTTGTTCTACTACTACTACTACTACTACTACTACTACTACTACTACTACTACTACTACTACTACTACTACTACTACTACTACTACTACTACTACTGCTACTGCTACTACTAATACAACTACTACTACAACTACAACTACTACAACAACAATAACAACAACAACACTAACTACTACTACTACTACTACTACTACTACTACTACTACTACCATTACTACAACTACTACTAATACTACTACTACTACTACTGCTACTACTACTACTACTACTACTACTACTACCATTACTACAACTACTACTAATACTACTACTACTACTACTACTACTACTACTACTACTACTACTACTATTACTACTACTACTACTACAAATACTACTGCTGCTGCTGTTGCTACTACTATTACTACTACTACTATTACTACTACTACTACTACTACTACTACTACTACTACTGCTACTGCTACTACTAATACAACTACTACTACAACTACAACTACTACAACAACAATAACAACAACAACAACTACTACTACTACTACTACTACTACTACTACTACTACTACTACTGCTACTACTACTACTGCTACTACTACTACTACTATTACTACTGCTGCTACTGCTACTACTACTACTACTACTACTACTACTACTACTACTACTACTGCTGCTACTGTCCTTGCTGACGTTGCTGTTGCTACTACTACCACTACGTCCTCTTCTCCCCCTTCTTCTTATTATTTGTTTTCCTTACTTTTCTTTTTCTTGACCTTTTTACTTCTGCACTGAGATTTAACTCACAGCTCATAGGCAGGCATCTAAGAATCAGGTCCCATCGGATCTTCAACATCTTTTCATTTAGGATTACTGCTCGTGAGGACATTGTCGTTCTGCCTTTTGGGAAAATCTAGGCAGCTGTGTTGGGTGTGCGCTTGTGTTTGCTCCCATGGTCCAGGCTTGCAAGTGGCAGGGTCTTTGAGGTCCATTGGGCGAAGATATACCCTCGATTCTCGGTGTTGTATTCTGAGCCGATGAATCTTAGTCTGTGTACGTATGTCAAGGCAGTCTGCTTGGCCAAGCGACTAAATGCACTTGCGATTGTATAATGTGTATTTTTAATTACTGTGCAGTTTTTGAAAATATTGTCGTTCCAAGTTTTGTATTTACCTATGGTGGAGTTCATGCAACACAATGCAACATAAAAGGTAACTACAAAACTTGGAACTGGCAATATTTTAAAAAAAAATACATGGTATGCAACTAACAGTATTCTAACTCGTATTATATTATATGTAGTGGTTTTCCCTTGATGACCCGCCTAGAGTTTAAATTCCCCAGCACTTGCCATTTTAACCTGTAATTTTATCCTAAAGCATTTGTTTCTTTCGCGCTTATTTATCTCCAGCAGACATTACATTATGAGCAGCGGCTGGTCGAGTGGCTAGACTAGTCTAGTTCTCCCTTCGGAGACCCGGATTCGAATCCTGCAAAGTTCGCGGCGTCTACACTAGTCTTAATTTCTCAGGACTCAATACCGCCCTGTCCCACACCGGCATGGTACTACAGGCAGTAGATGATAGACAGTCACTACAGTAGAACACAAGAAGAAGAGAGACAGACACAAGGGAATACTGTGTAGAGGTTTAAGGCAGAGCTCAATGGGGTAGGTAAAGATGGGACGAAAGTGTGTAGCCTGGTTGAGCGTCTACGTCACAAATAAAAGGCGAATGAAGAAGGAGAAGTTGCTTTTTCAACATTTCTTTTTTACCCTTATCGGGTAGCTAAATATAGCTTTCCCTATTACCAGTGTCCCTCACCATATGGCGAACCCACTCTGGCTTCTTAGGATTTCGTGGCTTTAAATTAGAACTAAATTGTGACTGATCATTACCATTTTTGGATAATAATCACCTTCAAATTAGTATCCTGTGTGGGTAAAACAGTGGGCAGTCGCTAACTGTGGTTGACTCAGTCACAGGATTATTAATCTGGGCCCTAATATAATTTCTCTTTGAGGTTGAACGAGGTAGGGGTAAAAAGATATGATTTTAAAATAAAAGATGAGAATGAATAAATCGCATGGAACTCATTAGCATAAAGGGCGCTAAGGATGTCACGAGGCAACAGAATAGATGACAGATTAGAGACAAAATGTCATCAAGAGAAGCCGCGGCGTGTAGATCCTTAATTATCCTTTATTTGCATAAATGGATCACCTAGATTGCCTGCTAGCCCAGATATTGCGTATTCATCAGTGTTCAATGTGGCATGAACACTCAACTCAATCCTGGCTTAGAGTGTGCACGAGCTGTGATATCCAACTGAATCTGGTTGGCGGTGACAACTCTATAGTGTAACCCATGGAGGATAAACACGTGTAGGTTGGCTATAGAGTATCATGAGATAGGCTATCGAGAGAGTACTGTAAACAGTAAAATAAGCATTATAGATTTATTACGGTCGGTGTATCTTTGAGGTTGAGTGCACGTAAACGTTCGCTATTGACCGCGGCGTTCTGCGTTCATTTAACACAACTGTCAGTTGGACTAAAATTTTGACGTCTGGTCCTGGACTTGGCGACGTAAATTACACGTTCTTCAGAAATCGGAGTGGGTTCGCCTGATGGCGAAGGACACTGGTAACAGGGAAAGCTAACCTTCACACAAAATCACTCCATTGCAGTTACTGCCAGTAGCACTGTATGGACTACAGTTCACGTTCAAAGAGTTGTTTTTATTAAGTTAGTTGAATATCCTTTACAGGACGTAGCAGTCAACCCCAGAATTTTTGTCCGTTAGTGATTTCTGGGCAAGTTTACGTTCAGTTGTTTTCCATTGCTTTCTGAACGACTGACACCCATACCATTTCATAAAAACCAGCGTAAGGCGGTTTGCTGCCAAATCGCTCGCAGCTGTGTTTCGAACGTGGTATGCGGATTTACGAACTACGTCCGTAACTTCTTCGCCGCGGGGCCGGCGTTCAGTGAGAGCGAAGGAAATACAACAGTTACAGACACGTACGGATGAGGGTCGAAGTAAAACAGCGGTTATTGTGCTTACCTGCTAAAACAGTAATCTGCGTTTAAACCCTAGAACAGTCCGAATTAATTTTTTTTTCTACCATTAGGACTGGCGTTGACACAGCCTCATTAAAATGGGTAGCAGACCCTTTCAGAATGTTCTGGAGAATGTTTGGAAAGGAAAGATGACGAGACAGGGAACTGGCAATTTCACTTCATATATCGCGGTCATAATACATTACTTTTTTTGCAAGAACTGATTGGCGTTCATAAAAGTAGAAAGTGGCGATTAGTTGGAGGAAGGCGATGAACAAATGGGGAAGGTGTTGGGGCAGGTGTGAAGGGGAAGCTAAGGAAGATAAGGATGGGAAAATTGAGGAGGAGGAGGAGAGGCGGAAAAGGAGGGGAGATAAGGGTGACGAAAAAGAGGAGAAGGAGGAGTATGGAGGGAAGACAAGGAGAGTGAGAAAGAACAAGAAGAAAAATAACAAGAAGAACAACCGGATGTAAAAGTTATATATACAATTAATCAGCTATGGTGGGAAACACGAAGACGTTACAATGTACATCTTTATATAAAGACTGATATGTAGATAAAATTGGTGATCATTGCCCATCGGCAATAAACAATCATTAACAGTAATGTAGTTAATTATCGGCTGTAGCCTGTTGCTAAACATTGCTTCCTAACTCTGGGCTGAAGGAGCGGGGCGTTTCTGATTTGTTAACAAGATCCTCTTGTCGATGTCACCAGAAGCCCATGTAATTAACACCAAGAGTCGTCAAGTCTAGAACATATGAGGTGTGTATAAGAAGTTTCCAAACATTCCAGGGATAGTCGATTCCTGATTTGGAATATTATTATTAAGATTATACAGATGGTGAGAGTTGAAACCAGCCAATCAAGAGGTAGAAACATACAAGTGAGTATATACAATTAAGAGTTGGACGAATAGCAGTGTCATCATCACCAGCATGTGCCATGCCAATAAGCGTGGGAGGTCATGTTTCACCACCTCACACGATCATACGAGTCGTGGATCAGCTCTATTTTCTTGCCTGAATTATGCCGTGTGGCCAAGTCTTGTAGATATTTATCTCTCTGTCCTCATCTTGCTTGTTTTCCCTCTATCTTGCCAGCTGTCACTAGATTTCCCAGTCCATTTCTCATAACGTACCCAACAAATGCCGGCTCCGTGGTGAATGATTTACGGACGCAGTTCGTAATCTCGCATACTGCGTTCGAAATAGTTGCATGCGATTTAGCAGCAGACCGCCTTGCGTTGTTTTTTTTTTAATAATATGGTATAGGTGCCGGTAGTTCAGAAAGAAATAACAAACTACTGAATGTAAACTTGCCAGGAGATCACAAACAGCCAAAACATACTGGGGCTGACTGCAGCGTCCTGTAAAGGATATGCAACTAACTTCTGACCCAACAAATGCCCACTTCCTACGTCTTAGTTCACGAATCAGTTTATGGTTTTCATTTGTTTCTTGTAGGACTTGCTCGTTGGTTTTGCGTCCGCCCATGGTATTCTTTGCATTTTCTCCCGACACCACATTTCCACTGCCATTAGTTGTTGCTCGGCGTGGCTACTTATTGTCCACGTTTCACATTCATATAATAGTATAGGTTCTATGTAACACTTCAACATTCACTTTCTCATTGTAATTGACAGCTTTTTCTTGGTCGGTGTGTTTTCCATCTTACAAAAGGCTACCTTCGGCATCGGGATAATTTTCTAATCTCTTCAAAGCACCTTGCATCAGACTGTTCCGAGATAGATGTATCGATTCATTTGTTTGAGAATATTCTCAATTACCCGGATGTTTTTTTCCTCATATCCTTTTCACAAGACATCGCAGTCAACACCAGCATTCTGTCGCTGTGATTTCTTGGCAAGTTTACGTTCAGTAGTTTGTTATTGCTTTCTGAACGACCGGCACAAATACCAAAGCAAAACCAACGTCACCCAGTCTGCTGCCAAATAGCGCGCAGTTGTGTTTCGAACGCGGATATACGGAATTACGAACCGCGTCCGTAAATCCTTCGCCACGGAGAACGGCAACCAAATGTTACACCGAGGTTTTTCTTTCTCCTTAGAGACAACCTGCTTTCTTTCAATTTAATTCTATTCCTAATTGCTCACTATGTACAATAACCGCATCTACTAAATGTTGCAGTTCCTGTTCGTTGTCTGCAACCAATACTGTATCATCTAAATATCTTACATTATTGACGTTATGACCCCAGATGGTGATTCCTCTCATATCTTCTAAATTCCTCATAATATTCTGCGGGTGGCCGAGAGGCTAGAACGCCAGATTCTCCTCAGGGAGACCCGAGTTCGAATCCTCGGTAAGGTGTGGGATTTTTTTTTTCTTTTTCTGTCGGGGTCAAAAGGAATATCGTAACCTGCACAGCTCGCGGTGACTGCACTAGCCAGGCTGAAAGACCCCCCCCCCCCCCCCCATACACCGCAAGGTATTATATTGGCAGTAAATGACAGTGACAGTTTGACAGTTTCACTATATAGGAGGAAAACATCTGGAAACATTACAAGTCTCTTTCGCACAACTCTCTTAACGAGCTGATAATTAACATACATCGTTGTCAGTTTCTATGGCAGCGTGTTGTTTGCATCATACGTTTCTTTATTTTATTTATTTTCTTTTTAAAGTTTAAGATCGTTCCCATCAATTTTTAAATCTGAAGCATCTTTATCATGTCGGTACTTCTAACTTTATCAAAAGTTTTTGTGTAAGTAATGAAGGAAAGATGTAAGTCTTTGTTTACTTCTATCTAACGCTCATTTAGTGTTCTCAGCAAATACACCGCATTATCCGTTGTAGTTCTTTAGTATTGTGTACAACCTAAGCGGGAAATAGAAAGTCCTGAAGCACCAAGCAAGCCTTCATTGTTGAGGCGGTACTTGATCAATTGATTGATTGTTCTGGAAAGTATAGTTTTATCAGATTGCGGTGACGTTGTACTAAAGTAGTACCATTTATTCTGCAAACCAGAGATACAAGTGAGTTCTGTGTGTAGCATCGTCGGAGTTGAAAATGTACTCGTGCATTGAAAGACACTGAAATCCACAATGTTTTATTTTATTGGGGAATTGTTGAGGCGGCACTCTCAAAGACAATAAACGTGCTTTGGGGCGCTTAAGGGGGATAGCTCAGTGAAGAAATCACAACTGTTTGAGTGGCACACGCATTACCGTGAAGATCATGTTAGTGTCGATGGCAATCCACTGAAATGACAACCACAAGCACTGTGATACCTGCAAGTGAAGCACTACCTTGCATTGCACAATGCATTCTATTTTGCTTTAAAAAAAAATTCCTGTTTGTTCCCGACCTATACCACCTGAATAATTATTGTTCTTCCACTCAAATCAGTACTGACATGCAGTATGTCTGGAAATTGTAAAATTACGTTCACTAACCCGTATGATTCAGACGCCGAAATGAGACTTGAAAATATAACATACTAGCTGACCCTGCCCGGCTTCGCCCAGACCCTGGTGGGGAGCATCTCATTTAATTCATATAAGTAGTCATATAAGTTCTCGTTCCCGTTACCGACTGACTGTCTGTCTGTCTGTCTGTCTGTCTGTCTGTCTGTCTGTCTGTCTGTCTGACCCGGCCCGGCATTGCCCAGCTCCTGGTGTGGAGCATCTCATTTAATTCATATAAGTAGTCATATAAGTTCCCGTTCCCGACTGTCTATCTGTCTGTCTATCTGTCTGTCTATCTGTCTGCCTGACCCTGCCCGGCTTCGCCCAGTCCCTGGTGGGGAGCATCTCATTTAATTCATATAAGTAGTCATATAAGTTCCCGTTACCGACTATCTGTCTGTCTGTCTGTCTGTCTGTCTGTCTGTCTGTCTGACCCGGCCCGGCATCGCCCAGCTCCTGGTGTGAAGCATCTCATTTAATTTATATAAGTAGTCATATAAGTTCCTGTTCCCGACTGTCTATCTGTCTGTCTGTCTGTCTATCTGTCTGCCTGACCCTGTCCGGCTTCGCCCAGTCCCTGGTGGGGAGCATCTCATTTAATTCATATAAGTAGTCATATAAGTTCTCATTAAATTCATACAACAAAAAAAGTAACTTAAAAGAATGTCCTTCCACACACCATCCATTATTTTTAATGAAAACTCTTTCTAATCACCTGCATGACTACAGTAACTTCTTAAGCAAAAAAAGATGAGTTACAATGTTATGCATTGTGCATTATTTTTATGAAAACTTTGAAAATGCCTTACAGATTGTATCATTATTTATTATAACTCATATGCCGGTACATAACTATGGACAAAGAGTTTATAAATCTTTGAAAACGATGCCACAATATGACTATAAGTTATACAGAAAAGTTATGCCCCTTGAAATAACTTTTACAGAGTTAGGTCCCCTGAAATATATGAAATTATAATGAAAAATGAAAAATGAAATAATACTGAGTAAGCAGGCGATTTCACACTAACAAAATATCACAGTTGGCAGCGCTGGAATGAAAGGAAGGCGTGTAGAAAATGTCATCTCAATCGGATGGGCCGTTCGCGAACAAATAAAGGACATACATACATACATACATACATACAGACAGACAGACAGACAGACAGACAGACAGACAGACAGACAGACAGACAGACAGACAGACAGACAGACAGACAGACGGAGATCGCAATTTATATATAAGATAATAACTATGCTGACTGCAACAAAACCCATCATCATCAAGTGCCCTGCCGACTGAGGTAGGCGTTCATGTCTCTCCACAGATCTCGGTCCTTGGTATTCTGGATCAACTCTGTTGATGGTATTCCTCCACGTCCACATTTAAGTCCATCAAGCTCTTAGTCTCCCTCTGCCTCTTTTCTCACTGACCTTTCCAATTGTCTCGATGTGCTCAGTGCCTCTCTTCTCATCGCTTGACCAAATGCTGTTTGTCTCTTTTTTTTTATTGTTATATATAATGTTTTGCTTTCCATAACTTCTTTCATGTAATCGTGTTACTTACTCTGGCATTCCAAGATATACTCAACATTTGTCCCAGGAACCACATCTCTGCGCCCACAGCAAAATATGGTCGCACAAAATGTGGACCCCAAAACTACAGATATGATAATACCCTGCTGAATATTCGCAAGATCTTAACGTAACTATTTTGTCTCAAGTTTGTACTGGGGTGGTGGTGTTATCAACATAGCGAAATTCCTTTTTGTGGCTATTTGAACGGGTGAATGAGCTGACTAACGATGGGCACTTGTTGCGTGGGCGCCAGGTCGTGCGTTATAACATGCTCATTTCCGTTAGTTCTGTCATGGCGTCGATTAGAAGGGAGGACGCCTCCGTTCTTCCGGGGTCTCCTGTTTGTCTTTCTTTTCTGATATGGTAGGGGAGAGGGTGGGAGGAGGAGTTTGCCTTTCTCTAGCTTGAAATGTTGTGGTTTGATAGGATAATGTCTGTCTCTAGCTGCAACATTAGTGGTATGAATGTATAATGTCGGTCTCTAGCTGTGGTGGCTTAATTGGATAATATCTGTCTGTAGCTGCAAAATTAGTGGCATAAATGTATAATGTCTGTCTTTATTGGCTGTATGTAATTTACTAGGCAATATTACGTTCAGTACTTTGCCGTTACTTATTAAATAGCTGACGCCTCACGAGGATCGGAATCAACGCCAAGCCATGTGCTTCCAGATCGCCCGTGGCTGATTTCTAATTCTTGTCGGTGAATTGTAAAATTGCGTTTCACTATCCCCTGAGCCACAAAAGCCTATCTGAGCTGAGTAAACAAAGACAGTCACATTGTAAACACACAAATAAAGACAACAGGAAAACCGTGTAGATACACCTTTTATGTTTCTCGGAAAACTTTCTTTTAAAATATGACAACTGTTACATCCTTCAGTAGGACTATAATTTTGACGTGTCGTCCTTGACTTGGGGACGTAAATTACAAGTACCTCAGAAGTCGCAGAGGGTTCTCCTGGTGGCGAGGGACACTGGTAATATGAGGAACTAATGCACACGCAAAAATCAGTTCATTGCACCGAAGATAGAAGCACGTTATGGGCCACGCTTGAGTTCAAAGCGAGCAAATGCACACACAAAAATTGCTTGATGTATTGTGTGATTTATGCAGTGATTTATGTTTCCTTGCCAGATGCAGCGAAATATGCCAGGCAATAAATCGTGCAATCTATTGTTTGTGTCTTCGTTATTCAAATTCACTACGGGAAAAAAATTGTTTTGAATTTATCCCTTTGCATTCCCTACTTTTTGCCTATTAATCTTGCTAGTTTGTCACCAAGTATTTCAGTTTATTTCTTCTTATATATTTATTTCTTTGTTTTTGTGGGATCTTCACTTTGGTTATTCTTGTGAACTATTTACAGGTCTGTGAAATCGTCGGTGTCTTACGAGTCCCCAGAGGGATAGTAAGGAAAAGTAGCACTCTAGATATATACCTGATTAATGGTGATGAGATTAAGGTGGATGATAGACAGATTAATGATGATAAGGTAAAGGTGGATAATACACCTGACAAATGATGATGATAAGATTAAGGTGGCTCATACACCTGACAAATGATGATAAGATTGAGGTGTATGATAGACTGATTAATGATGATAAAATTAAAGTGGATCATACACCTGACAAATGATGATGATAAGACCAAGGTGGATCATACACCTGACAAATGATGATAAGATTAAGGTGGATGATAGACCTGGCTAGTCATTACATTTTAAAGGATATCTAGTTGGCCGTACGTGGAAGTGCACTTGTACTTTCAGCTAGATGCTTTTCGTTATTTAGAAGCAGTAGGTTTGAATCTTGGTATCCCTGTAGCCTTCAATGCAAATAGTAGGTACGGAGTGCACGGTCAGACACGAGAGGCACATCGGGAAAACGAGGGGCCTCGTCAACCAACACAGAACTGACAATAATAGTTCACCGGAAGTGGATGCGTATGTTGAGGTGGCGTAGAGAGAGAGGAAAGATCTGAGCACCTACGGACTTGTCCGGAGTGCAAGGATGATACCACAAACACATAAAATGCTAGGTATGGAGTTTATTATGCCCTGAGATATCGACGTTTCCTCACTCCAGCAAAGTGACCGTTTGTAGTTGTTAAATATAGTTGCATCAGTGTGTGTGTGTGTGTGTGTGTGCGCGCGCGCATGTGTGTGTGCGTGCGTGCGTGCGCGTGCGTGCATGTGTATGCACATGAAGGCGCAGGTGTTTATGAAAATGTTTACACATTTTCAGATCATCGTGACAAATGCCTGACCTCGTCTTTCCAGACGCCTAATCTGCCAGGTTGGGCTCACAAGCCATGTATAATTTGGCAGAAACATGCCAGCGTAGACGCTAAAATATGACAGTTAATTGACAGGTTCTCATGGAGTTGCCAGCTCATGAATCCCATTCACGCGAGCACTAATGTCAGTTGTATGCCATTTCATTAAATGCCTGCTGAAATTAAATGTGCATTTTAATCCACATATTATTTACTTGAACAATACACACGCCAACAATAATCCCACAAGATACTGCTTATTTATGTTAATTCCAAACGGGCTGGGATCTACCTCTTGTTTCTTCCTCTTTCGAAGGAAGTGTCACCCTGAGTAGCACATCCCCAAGGTCGGTGAGTCTGACTTCCTCATGCTTTTGTGTAAGGTGTGCTTCTTTTAGACAGATTCCAACCATGTTAACAGGCTCTATCTACCCAATGGATAGGCTTTTCGTTCCGAACAATTTTGTCAGATCATCGCCCTAACGGCCTACTCATTGTGGTTTTCAACTGCGTGGAATTTTACACGTGCTCATCTTGCACACTAAACTTCCTGTTCTTTGGCCTTATCCGAGATGGCTTGGCATTCGATCTCACTACCCTAGAGATCAGAGGGTCGTGTGATATCATTAGATACCAGTGGTTCTTGGGAACATGTCCAGCCCTGTGTGGGGAATAAACCTGGTACTCTGGCTGAGGCTGAGGCGGACACCGTACTTCTGTGATGGACACAGTACTTCTAAGGTGGGCATCGTACTTCTGTGGCGGACACCATACTTCTGATGTGGACACCGTACTTCTGAACCTGGGACAGACACCGTACTTCTGAACCTGGGACAGACACCGTACTTCTGAACCTGGGACAGACATCGTTCTTCTGAACCTGGGACAGACATTGTACTTCTGAACTGTGACAGACACTATATTTCTGGGTCTAGGCTCGAACCTAAGTAAAATGAAGAACCTTTTTTGACCTCACGTGGTTATCTGGTATACTGGTGCTAGTCTCATGTTTTAGATCAACTGGTACTCAGGTGAGTGAGGCGGTTAAGTTCACGCTGGCCGCTTATACTTCCCAGAAATTTCTGAATACCCGTTTTAGGATGGGTCGGACAATGGTTATCTGTGTTTTAGGATGGGTCGGACAGTGGGTATCTGTGTTTTAGGATGGGTCGGACAGTGGTTATCTGTGTTTTAGGATGGGTCGGACAGTGTTTTCTGTGTTTTAGGATGGGTCGGACAGTGGGTATCTGTGTTTTAGGATGTGTGGAACAGTGGCTATCTGTGTTTTAGGATGGGTCGGACAGTAGTTTTCTGTGTACGAAATACAAATCTAGCATAAGCAGACACGACGAAACAAACTAAGCGATAGCTATTTTTAGTTAAATTGGCACGACGAAATAAAGTGACAGCTGTGTTTAGTTGGACTGACTAGAAGAAATAAACTACGTTAGCTATGTTTAGTTTGAATGACTCAACGAAACAAACCAAATGATAGCTATGTTTAGTTGGACTGACTCGACGAAATAAACTAATTGATAGCTTTGCTTCGAGAAAGCTGCCACTGTCATTTACTGCTAATATAGTACTTTGCGGTGTATGGCAGGGGGTGTCTTTGAGCCTGAGGAATTAAGGCTGCCTGTCTAGTGCACTCGCCGCGAACTGTGCAGGTTAGGATTTTCTTTTTGCCCCCGACAGAAAAAATTCTCGCACCTTACCGAGAATTCGAACCCGGGTCTCCTTGAAGGAGAATCCGGCGTTCTAGCCACTCGGCCAGTCGCTGTTGACAGAACAAAATAAAACAGTCATAGCTATGCACAGAAATATCAAGTGATGAACATTTGAGGCCACTAAGACAGTTCATAAACAAATTAATAAGAACTGATTGGCCTTCTTAGAAGTAAAAGAAAGAAGTGGAGATTTGAGGACAAACTACGCTTGACAGCATTAGTTATCATCTTTCAATTTTTATGCATGCCTCTCCTCTCCCAATGTTTTCAAACATCTCCAGTTGTGTCTTCTGTCCGAGCCATCCTTGAATTGTCTCTTAAATATCCTTTGGCCCTTACCTGTGTCTAGGACTTCATGCAGCAGGTGTGCCTTGTCTGCGGCCACTCGGAGATGTGACTTAGCCTGCTGCACCTTGAGTCTGTCCCCCAATCCTTGGCAAAGCCAGGATGTATCTCACACACACTGCCAGCGTGTCCTTTGTGCTTCCCAGGTTCACTCGCATAGCTTCATTCTGTATGCGCTCTAGTTTCACCAGCTGACTCTTTGACACTGAGCGTTCCTAATCCATACTCTACTACTGAGATAAAATAATACTCTCTATTAATATGCCATTTATTGTTATATCTGAAACTTTAGTATTAGCAAGCCTATTGTCCAGAGAGCACAGACGGCTTCACTGGGTTGATGACGCCACCCATCACAGTACACACGTCATTCACTTGGTTGACTGTCTCCGGCACAAAAGATAAATGAAAGTAAATAGGAAGAAATAGATGTTACATATACATAAAATAAAAGAGAGAAATGAAAGTAAATAGGAAGAAATATATGTTACATATATATAAAATAAAAGAGAGAAATGAAAGTAAATAGGCAGAAATAGAAGGTACATATACATAAAATAAAAGAGAGAAATGAAAGTAAATAGGCAGAAATAGAAGTTACATATGCACAAAATGAAAGTGAGAAATGAAAGTAAATAGGCAGACATATAAGTTATATATACATAAAATAAAAGAGAGAAATGAAAGTAAATAGGCAGAAATAGATGTTACATATGGATAAAATAAAAGAGAGAAATGGAAGTAAATAGTAAGAAATAGATGTTACACATACATAAAATAAAAGAGAGAAATGGAAGTAAATAGGAAGAAATAGATGTTACATATTCTTCTTCTTCTTCTTCTTCTTCTTCTTCAGCGTTCCGAGCCATTGAGGTTCTTTGCTGCAGATACAATCCGTCTCCATTCGTCTCTCTGGTTGACCTTCTCTTGCCAGTCGTTGATTCCAAGTGCTTGTAAGTCTGTATATGTATTATCTCTCCACCGTCTTCTTGGTCTACCTCGGGGTCTACGGTCATTTATTTCCTGAGTGTAAGCGAGTTTTGTTTCCCTATGATCTTCCATTCTTTCTATATGCCCCAGCCATTGTAGTCTATTAGCCTTCATGATACCAGTGATTAGCGGGGACTTAAACAGATCATAAATGTCTTTGTTACTTCTTCTTTTCCACTCTCCACTTTGTGTATCCCTAATGGGTCCAAAGATACGTCTTAAAATTTTGTTCTCAAAGGTTTGTAACAAGGCTTCGTCTCCTTTCGTTGTACTCCAGGTTTCAGAACCATACAGCACAACTGGTCTGATCAGTGTTTTGTATATTGTGATTTTGGTGTTACGAGATAGCGCATTTGATTTTAGTAGATGTTGTAGTGCATAGTATATCTTATTTCCAGAGTTGATTCCAGTTTGTATTTCTTCCCTTATGATGTTGGAGCAGTTGAAGATTGTACCCAGGTATTTGTATGTTTCCGTTCTTTTAATGGTCATATTATCTATTTGTATGTGGCCAGAGTTTTTAGCCATTCCGTCTCTTGAAATTACCATATATTCTGTCTTATCTTGGTTGATAACCAGTCCCATCTGTTGGGCTTTTTCCTTTAAGTGAGTCAATATTTGCAATGTCTTTTGTTCACTTTCCCCTATAATATCTATATCATCTGCATAACCAAGCAGCTTGGATGTTCCTCCAATATCACATTCCTCCTTTATCTTCCTTACAACTTTCTCTAGAGCCAGATTGAAGAGTAGCGGTGATAGTGCATCACCCTGTTTCAAGCCAGATGTTATTTGGAAAGGGAGATGTTACATATACATAAAATAAAAGAGAGAAACGAAGTAAATAGGCAGAAATAGTTGTTACATATACATAAAATAAAAGAGAGAAACGAAGTAAATAGGCAGAAATAGTTGTTACATATACATAAAATAAAAGAGAGAAACGAAGTAAATAGGCAGAAATAGTTGCTACATATACATAAAATAAAAGAGAAAAACGAAAGTTAGAGTTAACGCACGGGGTCCACACGAAGTGCTGTATACTTGATCATCCTTAGTAAGTGCCCTGCCAGGTAGTGTAGATGTTCAAGCTCTCTACATACCTCCATCCTTCGTCCTTCGAGTTCTAGATCGACTCTGCCAATAATGTTCCTCCATGTCACCGTCTGTCCATCCAGCATCATTTGCTGCCCATTCCTTTTCTGACTGAACCAAGAATTTCCATTCTTTGGTTTTTATCATTAGAAATATTCATAACTAATGTTCTTCCTTTCTTTATTACTTTATCGTTCTTTCTTCTTGCACAGCTCATTAGCAACTCACTCCATCTTCACATGATCATCAAATTTGCAGTTTTATCCATGTGGCATTTGCAGTTTTATTCATGTGGCGTCTGCAGTTTTATCCATGTGGCATCTGCAGTTTTATCCATGTGGCATCTGCAGTTTTCTCTATGTGACATCAGCAGTTTTATCCATGTGGCATCTGCAATTTTATTAATGTGGGATCTGATTCCGAAAACCCCAAACCTCGTTTTCTTTCCACGGGAGAATAGTCCTAACATTTTAATACGAGTTATTTCTGTATTTCAAAAATAAAGAATTCTACACGCCGTAAAGCACATAGCACACTAGACCCAAATATTTTAGACCAATCGGCACTCGATCTGGTCAGTATCTTGTCGGCCGCCTTTAATTCTGAAGACATTCTTTGCACCCATTGTAGTCTGGGTCGCCCCAACAGCCCAGGTCCATTTGTTAACAGATGCAGTGCCAGACAAAAACAGGTTTTAACCAAACATGGCGCACAATCAATCCATTAAGAATTATAATGTAAATTTCCGTTCCATCCATCATGTGCCATGCCGATAAGCGTGGGCGGTCATGTTTTGCCATCTCACTCGAACACCATAGTCGAGGATCACATCCGTGTTTCTGTCTCGACCATGCCACGTGGCCAAGCCATCCAGGAATGTACTTCTTGGTCTTCCCCTTGGCCTGTTCCCTTCGATCTTGTCAGTTGTCACCCAGTGGGCAATAAAATTGCGGAAGATACCGCTACACGAAACAAATAATACCATTATTCGATCTGCTGATGCTGAGGTAGCGGGTTCAATCCTTACACCCGTCAGTTGGACTAATAAGTTGACTTCTCGTCCTTGATTTGGGGCGTAAATTACAAATACCTGTGAAGTCGGTGTGGGTTCGCCTGACGGCGATGGACACTGGTAACAGGGAAAGCTAATCCACGCGTAACATTCAGCATGTGCTACTAGAAGTAGCGTGTAATGACTACGCATGAGTTCAAAGCGAGTGAGCGCCCAAAAAATAAAATACGAGCCAACTATGGCGATAAATCAGTTACAATCCATATCCGCCCATCTGGGAACAGAACCCCTGGCCACCAGGTGAATGTCTAACCAGTACGCTACCGCGACTCGCAAGTAAACTTCCCCTAAGTATCGCTATCTTTGCTTCACGAATGCCCAACTCCAGCCACACTTGGAACAAACATGTTTCAGCTTCTATAATACCATTATGGCCGTCTCTATCGATCAGCCTGGGTGCTCCCTAGCGCCGCCTTCCACCAGAAAATGGACTGAAATCTAATCCTGGCTAAGCTGGCGTGCCCGTCTAACTAGGGTTATGGCTGGGTTGATTGGGGGACCTGGGGATTCCAGGGTCTGACAGAGCTCTCCTGGGACCTGGCTGCCATGGCGGTGTAGGGGTTGAGGCAGCAAGATATATCCTGACATGTGTGGTTCAGTAACCGCTGCTGGCGTTATTATTAACTCTTAATGGAAAGCTATTTGGGGGTAGTCGGGGTCTGTGGCTTTGGGGTAGTGAACTCAGTTTCATAACCCTGACATCCCAGGTTCGAAGTCAATCATGGACTGGGAGCAGTTTGTGCTTTGTGTCGATTTTCCCAATATTATGAGCGTCGGACGTTCAAAAAGTAATGCCAAACTACTGAGTGTTAACTTGCCTAGAAATTCATAAATAGCCAATAAATACTGAGATTGATTGCAAAGTCCTGTAAAAAGCATATAATTAACTTGTAACTTAACTTGACAATAGTGGACATGGCGATGTAGATCAGCTGGTCTAGTTTGTAAAGGATCACTTCCATTACACACAGATATCTTCATGCCTGCTCCAGTAATATACTGTACATCAAACAAAGAGAAGTTCTGAATAATGCATGCGCTCCGTAGCACTGGCGTGGATCAAAATGTGCGTATAATTAAAAACGCATGTGCTATATATTTGTGTAGGCTTTTTTCATATAGAAATGTTGCCGAGCAGCAAGTCAGAAACATAAACAGCCAAGGAAATGTCCGTGATGAGAAATACAACTTAACCGCTTTGTTTTAATCATACGCGCGAATTCTTACACGCATTGTCCAGTCCACAACAAAGAAACCGATAGGTAACTTTCATTTCTTAAACTTCACAAAGCAGGGCCGGCCAGTCACTACATGTGAACCCATATCTTATACTTCACAAAGCAGGGCCGGCCAGTCACTACATGTGAACCCTTATCTTATACTTCACAAATCAGGGCCAGTCATTACATGTGAACCCATATCTTATACTTCACAACTCAGTGCCAGTCACTACATGTGAACCCATATCTTATACTTCACAAAGCAGTGCCAGTCACTACATGTGAACCCATATCTTATACTTCACAAATCAGGGCCAGTCACTACGTGTGAACCCATATCTTATACTTCACAAAGCAGGGCCGGCCAGTCACTACATGTGAACCCATATCTTATACTTCACAAATCAGGGCCAGTCACTACATGTGAACCCATATCTTATACTTCACGAAGCAGGGCCGGCCAGTCACTACATGTGAACCCATATCTTATACTTCACAACTCAGTGCCAGTCACTACATGTGAACCCATATCTTATACTTCACAAATCAGGGCCAGTCATTACATGTTAACCCATAACGTATACTTCACAAATCAGGGCCAGTCACTACATGTGAACCCATATCTTATACTTCACAAAGCTGGGCCGGCCAGTCACTACATGTGAACCCATATCTTATACTTCACAAATCAGTGCCAGTCACTACATGTGAACCCATATCTTATACTTCACAAATCAGTGCCAGTCACTACATGTGAACCCATATCTTATACTTCACAAAGCAGGGCCGGCCAGTCACTACATGTGAACCCATATCTTATACTTCACAAATCAGTGACCCATATCTTATACTTCACAAATCAGTGCCAGTCACTATATGTGAACCCATATGTTATACTTCACAAAACAGGTCTAGTCACTGTAACAGAATTCAAATCAAAGAATTCAGTGGATTCAGTTTAAATAAAGAAAAACAAAATTAATGGTAATTACAAAGGAAAATTTATCATCATCATCATCATCATCATCATCATCATCAAGTGCTGTGCCGATTGGCGTAGGCGTTCATGACTCTCCACAGATCTCTGTCTTTGGTTTTCTGGATCAACTCTGCCGTTGATATTCCTCCATGCCACCGTAGCAATCCATCCAGCATCATTTCTCGTGATCTGCCTCTGCCTCTCTTCCCCTCGATCTTTCCAATTGTCACGATGTTCTCCAGCGCTCCTCTTCTAATTACATGACCCAAAAAAAAGCTGTTTGTCTTTTTCTTATTGTTGTGTATAATGTTCTAGTTTGGCCAGCCTCTTTAAGGCATTCGTCATTAGTTACTTTGGCAGTCCAAGGAATTCGCAACATTCGTCTAAGGAACCACATCTCTGTTGCTTCCAATCTCTTCCTAATTTTTTCATTTATATTCCAAGATTCACAGCCATACAGCAAAACAGGTTCTATATAGCACCCCAGCACTCTCTTTCTTACATTCAATAATAGCGACTTATTGCATAAGATATTCTTTATTTTATGAAATGCAGGCCTTTGCTTGCCCTATTCTGCTCTTAATCTCTGTTGTGCATCTTCCATCTGATGTTATAAATGTCCCTAGATATTTAAAACTGTCCACTTGGTGAAGAATTTTCCCTTCTATCTCTATTTCACATTTGGGTGTCACCTGTTTCTTTGATGCCACCAATGTTACTGTTTTCTTGATATTCAAGGAGCGTCCTTTCTTTGCACTCTCTGTTACTACAGTGTCCAACAATTGTTGTAGATCTGTTGCATTATCCGCTATCAATACTGTGTCATCTGCATAGCATATAAAGGAAAATTGCATGCCCAAATTCACTATGACTGTGAATGGAAACGATCTGAACAAGTCAGTCAGAGCGAGGCTCCCTGGGGAAGTGGTTACACCACCTGCTTCGCGTTCCGGAGGTGGTGGGTTCCATTCCGGTGTACATCAATCGGTTCACGAGTAAGACTCTTGGGGGTCGTCGCTGGAGCTACGGAGTTCGTGCTTTGTGTAACGCTGTATGCAGGCCGCCCTGTGGAAAAAGACCGAGCCATATGGGATATAACCCGGTGTAATGAAGTCGATCGTCTTGCTTTTTATACCCTTTTTTGTCAGCATCGCCAAATGGATAAGATCGCTCATTCTTAAACATCCGGTGCCCTGGTGTCGAAGTAGTGGATTTAACCCTTACACCGGTCCGTTGGACTAAAATGTTGACTTCTCGACTTTGACTTGGTGACGTAAATTACAAGTACCTCTGAATTCGCAGTGGGTTTGCCTGATGGCGAGGGACGCTGGTAATAGGGAAAGCCAATCCACACTCAAAAATCAGTCCAGAGCACTAGAAGTACCAGCAAGTGTATGGACTACGCTTGAGTTCAAAGTGAGTGAGCGAAAAGAGACCTTATTTTAGCAAGTCAGTGTGTACATGTATTTGGGTATTTTAATAAAAGCAAGCCGGTCTCTCTGGCCGAGAGATTACACGACTTTCTCCGTAATCCCGTTTATCCACGCAAGGTAACGCAGCGCGCGAGAATTGGAAGCGGTTCTATCCGGTTGGTGACTTCCGGTGAGCCGGCCGCTCAGAAAGCAATGGCAAACTACTGAGCGTAATCTTGCCAAGAAATCAACATACAGCTGAAAGATGCTGATGTTGACAGCGACGTCCTGTAAAGGATATGCGAATTTTAAAAAAAAATAAAATAAAATAAAAGCAAACGGAAGATGTTTTACATGTCGAATAGCACAAGCAAAGGCTGTATCTCACAAGGTGAAGATTATTCTCTGTAATTTATCTTTATTCATTGACGTGAGGAAAATAGTTCTTAAGAGCTATATTGAACCAATCCTGATGTACGGAATTATCATGGATAATTAGCAGACAAGTGGGGAATTCCGTGAAGCTGCGGAAATGTCTTATATAAGAATGATAAGAACAGGTTCGAAGGATAAAAAGAAAAATGACCATTTTTTTTTAAAGAAGTTCACTTGAAATGCGAACTGGTTATTCGCATCAGAAGACGTATTCTTAGGGCATGTCATGAAAAGGGGAACGCTGAAGGATGTCGTCACAACGGAACAGCTGGAACGGAGGAGAGGCAGGGGGAGACCAAGAGAGAAGATGCTGGACAGTTTGACAGTTTGGCATTGAGGAACAGCAGTAGCAGAAATGATTGGCAGCACACTAGACAGAAGGATGTGGAACGACGTGATCAACAATGCCCCACGGCATGGACTATAAGATGAAGATTCTGAGAGATGTCTTTTTTTAAAGGTCGAAACAAACTGTAATGCTTACACACATAAACGCACACGCACGCGCGCGCACACACACACACGCACACAGGGATGCACACGCGCACGCACGCACGCACGCACACACACACACACACACGGATGCACACACTCACAAAATTGTACCAAAAGTGTTAACACAGAATATTACCGAATGTAAGTAATGCGCTCTCGCGTGTGAGAGAGAGAGTGGTGGGGGGAGGGGACAGAGAGAGGAGAGAGAGAGAGAGAGAGAGAGAGAGAGAGAGAGAGAGAGAGAGAGAGAGAGAGAGAGAGAGAGAGTATCGTGTGTGTGTTTGCAAACATAGTACATATGGATAATAGTTTATAAAGAAACTTTCCATAAAACCAAGTGTTCACCATAAATAAGAATGCCATGTTTTTTCTAAAGAAGACTCGTGCGTGGGGACATAATTTCCGTTCACTAAAGTTAGTCTTCGCTGTGGTTATATCAATTCCATCTCTAAGGCAAGCAGCCAGAACTGTCGTTTAATTCTTAATCAAAATTTACCTGTTTTCAGACTTAGTGAAAGCGGACTGAATGAAAACATTTCTTAGGACGACATCTCAATCAAAGGTTTAAAAGTTATTGAAAGAGAATCTTATAGATGCAAGAGATGGATATTCTTCTTCTTCTTCAACGTTCCGAGCAATTGAGGTTCTTTGCTGCAGATACAATCCGTCTCCATTCATCTCTCTGGTTTGCCTTCTCTTGCCAGTCGGTGATTCCGAGTGCTTGTCAATCAATCAATCATGTGCCATGCCGGAAAGCGTGGGCGGTCATGACTCGCCATTTCACTCGATCACCAGTGTCGTGGATCAGCTCATTGTTCCTGTCTCGTCCATGCCATGTGGCCAAGCCATCCAGGTATTTTCCTCTCGGTCTTCCTCTTGGTCTGTTCCCCTCGATCTTGCCAGTTGTCACTAAGTTCTCCAATCCATTTCTTCTCATAACATGTCCAAAGAATTTTGACTGTCTTCGTCTAATTTCTCTAATCAGTTTACGATGTTCATTTGTCTCCTGTAGTACTTGGTCATTGGTTTTTCTGTCTGTCCATGGTATTCTTTGCATTTTCCTCAGAAACCACATTTCTGCAGCCATCAGATGCTTTTCAGCTTGACTGCTCATTGTCCAAGTTTCACATCCATACAAAAGAACAGGCTCTATGTATCCCCTCAACACTCTTTTTCTCGTTTCAATTGACATCTTCTTATTGGTCAGAATGTTTTTCATCTTGCTAAAGGCTACTTTCGCCATGGCGATTCTTGTTCTAATCTCTTCAAGGCATCTCCCATCAGATGTTATAACTGTTCCAAGATAATTGTACCGATTCACTTGTTGAAGAATATTTCCATTTACTTGTATATTACATTGTGGCACTTCTTCCTTCCTACTGACGACCATAACCTGAGTCTTTTTACAATTTAATTCTAACCCCAGTTGCTCGACTGTGTACGAACAACCGCATCTACTAATTGTTGCAGGTCCTGCTCATTGTCTGCAATTAATACTGTATCATCTGCATATCTAATGTTATTGATGTTTCGTCCTCCAATGCTGATTCCATTTATATCCTCTACATTTCTGAAAATATTTTCACTGTACAGGGAAAAAAGATCTGGAGACATCACACATCCCTGCCTAACACCTCTCTTAATTGGCTGATACTGTCCCACTTCATTATCAATCCTTATTGCAGCTTGTTGTTTCCAATATATGTTTTTTATAAGTCTAATGTCTTTCCCATCAATTTGTAGATCTGCAAGCATACCCACCATGCTGACATGTCTAACGCTATCAAAAGCCTTTGTATAGTCAATAAAGCAAAGATGTATATCCTTGTTTACTTCTATAGCACGTTCAATAACTGTTCGCAGCATATACACAGCATATACTGTACCCTTTCCTTCTACAAACCCACATTGTTCTTCCCCTATTTCAGGTTGTATCTTCTTCCTCATTCTTTGCATGATAATTCTTAGCAAAATCTTTGTGATGTGACTCATTATACTAATTGTTCTATGTTGATCACATTCCAAGGTTCCTGATTTCTTTGGGATTGCAATAAATATAGAGTTACATAATTCAGGAGTGCTTGTAGGTCTGTATATATATTATCTCTCCACCGTCTTCTTGGTCTACCTGGGGGTCTACGGTCAATTATTTCCTGAGTGTAAGCGAGTTTTGTTTCCCTATTATCTTCCATTCGTTCTATATGCCCCAGCCATTGTAGTCTATTAGCCTTCATGATACCAGTGATTAGCGGGGACTTAAGCATATCATAAATGTCTTCGTTACTTCTTCTTTTCCACTCTCCACTTTGTGTATCCCTAATGGGTCCAAAGATACGTCTTAAAACTTTGTTCTCAAAGGTTTGTAACAAGGCTTCGCCTCCTTTCGTTGTACTCCAGGTTTCAGAGCCATACAGCACAACTGGTCTGATCAGTGTTTTGTATATTGTGATTTTGGTGTTACGAGATAGCGCATTTGATTTTAGTAGATGTTGTAGTGCATAGTATATCTTATTTCCAGAATTGATTCTAGTTTGTATTTCTTCCCTTATGATGTTGGAGCAGTTGAAGATTGTACCCAGTTATCTGTATGTTTCCGTTCTTTTAATGATAAGAGATGGATATAGCGATTTATAATTCTAATTCATTTAATAGCACGGTATATAGATATGCAAGTAATTATTGGCGCTCACAGAAGTAGGGTAAAGAAGTAGAGATTAGAGAACACTTGACAATGTCAAAAATTGACAGCGATAAAGACCACATTAATTCTAGCCTATCGTCTCCAACCCTTGACCGTTTCTCGCTGTAGGAACAAGTGTACTTTGACGTTCTACCAAGTAGACGTCCTTAAAAAAATATATCTTCATTAGCCAGATGTAGCCAACTCCTACGCCGCTATCGATGGGGATTTGAATTCATTACCACCGAGCAGGCGGGCGAGAATGCTAGGCCCTGGGCTACAGCGGCTGCCCTCAAACTGTGTACTTTTCCCAAACAAACATCAAATTATTGCCGTTTCATTGTTATTGCATTGGCAATAGCTTACAATTGACAGATACCTGACCACTTTTCATTGCAGTCTAATTAACAGCACTTCTTCTTCTTCTTCTTCTTCTTCTTCTTCTTCTTCTTCTTCTTCTTCTTCTTCTTCTTCTTCTTCTTCTTCTTCCTCCTCCTCCTCCTCCTCCACCCTCTACTCCTCCCCATAATCCTCCTCTTCTTCTTCCTCTCCCTCTTCTTCTTCTCTTCCTCCTAATCCTGCTCATATTATTATTATTATTATTATTATTATTATTATTATTATTATTATTATTAGACCTCCTTCTCCCCCCTCCTCCACTTCTTATTCTTTTTTATTCTCCGTGTCTTCCTCTACTGCTCTTCTTCTTCTGCCGCTGCAGCTGTCGTTTATCTTCCAGTAGAGCACAGTACCTCTACCAATTTACGCCAAGCTATACTATCCTTTACTAACTGCTGTAGTTCCCTCCATTTCTCGCTGTCTCCTTGCATTTTAGACCTGCCTCTATTTCTTTTGACTCGTGGATACCAGAGGAATGTTTTCTAATTACACAATTAATAAGTTTTATTATTGTGTGTTCTGTCCAACGCCAATTTCCTATCCTCACATTTTAATTCCCTTGAATTTGTTTAGTCCTCTTCAAATTACTAGGAATTACTGGCTTCGTTTAAACATCCCAGCTCAGAAAGACACTGCAGAGAAGGTTTAATTCCTTTACTTCTGTAGTAGGGGAATCTATGCAAAAACTCAGCAACGGAACGTTCAATTGGCTTCTAATTCACAGCACTGATTCTCAAAGTGGGCGAAAGATTCAGATAACGATGGAAAGATTCAAGAGTGGTGGAAATAATTGAATTTGCTGGAAAGAGACATAAAAAAAGAGGAGGAAGATAAGACCGGAAAGACTAACTGGCGGTGGAGGCATCATGCTGCTGTGGAAAAATCGAGTCGGTGAAAAGCCAGAGGCTGGTGGAAAGATCTAAATCGAAATGGTGAAATGTATATGTGTATGGTGATACTGTCTGGAAGGCAACGGAAGCCTGTCTGAACAACTTGGAAACCACTGATTTTGATCAAATTTGAAACGACATTTCACAGTTTTATTGTTGAGGTTTAACCGATTGTATGTTTTTACAGGCCTTCCTGAAAACAGTTCGATACTTTGTGTTTAAACACTGTCGTTTCTTCTTCTTCTTCTTCTTCTTCTTCTTCTTCTTCTTCTTCTTCTTCTTCTTCTTCTTCGTCTTCTTCTTCTTCTTCTTCTTCTTCTTCTTCCTCTTCTTCTTCTTCTTCTTCTTCTTCTTCTTCTTCTTCTTCTTCTTCTTCTTCTTCTTCTTCTTCTTCTTCTTCTTCTTCTTCTTCTTCTTCTTCTTCCTCTTCTTCTTCTTCTTCTTCTTCTTCTTCTTCTTCTTCTTCTTCTGCGTTCGTTCGGAATGTTGTTTTAGACTTAATTGCGTTGTACCTGTTTACAGCAGAGTTGCGATATTTGCACCTTTCGGACGAAACATTCGAATTCTTCAAGCACTTGTTGATCGGGTTACCTTCCCGATATTTAAGATCTATAGCTCAGATTTTCTTCTTTTGTGATTTCGAAACGGTCCATGGCTGGCACCCGTATGTTGACACAAAAAATCATGCATGTTCCCAGACGCATTGCTTTCTTCTGTTTGCTGATATCCAGTCATATTCTCTTAACTGATTCACAGCCGAATGATAACATATCGCCAAATGTGACTCCCCTTATAGACAGAAGGACGATATATCGATATACTAGGGTCATTGTGCTATTTGTTTTGTTTCGTGATATTTTCCGCAAATTCAAAGCTCAGGAAACCGAACTGCAGACTATAATACTTGTTCGTTTGATTGTGTGCCATATTTGGTGCAGACCTTCTCTTTGTTTGCCACGTAATCAGTTGTAACTTGAACATCTATCTACATCGCTATGGCCGCTCTACGACTGTCTTCATTTGAACGGTGAGAAGACATGCAATGTCTGAAACAGTTTGATACAGTTAGTTAGTTAGTTAGTCGACAGATCATCCTCATTGCACATCGAACCATTCAGCCCATAAGTGCTCGGATCCCCTCCTCAGCAAATCCCGCAACGTGTAGCGGCTAACGACGCCAGTTCTGTGTTGGTTTATCAATCCTCTTTGGCTTCCTGCGTAGTGTTCTTGTTTGGCCACCCCTCTTTTAATTTGCTGCTCTCGCAGTCTGGCCATTGTTGTAGATTCAAAGTCATCACTTGGTTCTCGCAAAAGTCTTACTTCTCGTAGAGCATTCAGAATGTCGGCCTGGTCCATGGCGCGTCCGCCCTCCACAGTAGCCTCACCTGCGAGCTTGTCAGCACGCTCATTTCCTTGTACTCCCGCATGCCCTCGCACGAAGATGAAACTAATCTTTGCCAGTCGAGACGCTCCAGAGGCAGCAACCATTCTCTTCGGATCGACCCCTCCTCTATCCTCTTGATCATGTTCATTGAGTCGCTAAGGAAACAAGCCCTAGTGAATGTCTGTGTCTCGAGCCATGTTATTGCTTTACTTACTGCCATGACTTCCATGGTCAGGCTACTTGTGGTTTCAGTGAAAGCACCAGAGTCCTCCTTCACAATTCTCCCTCCGGCCCGAGCTGTAAAGGCCCATGAGCTTCTCACATGTCGGACGACCGACCCATCTGTGTAGATGACCGCGTCACCGTCTAGCGAATTCTCGAAAATCAACGCTTGTACTTCAGCCTCAACAGCAGCCGGATTTTCTTGTCTGCATTTTCTATCTAGTTGGATGCAAACTGAAAAGGATGTGCAGAAGTCTGTTGGCACTTCTCCACTCCTCGCCAGGTTCTAAGTCCTCAAGTGAACACACCTGTTGAAGAATGTCTTCGGCTTGACCCATCCACGACCGTCCTCTTTTTAACCTGCTGCCCTTCACCTTCCTAATTTCACTATGCAGTGGATGTTGTGTGTTTGCGTTAATTCTGAGGTAGGCGCGTGCCCTGCAACCTTGTATTCTCTCTTCAATTGTTGGAAAATCAAGAAGGTAGCGCATCGCCCTGCATGCTGTATCTCTTGTACATCCAAGAATAATGCGCATAGCTTCATTCTGTATCCTTTCCATCCTTTCTATCTGCTTATGGCTGAGAGTCAGGATTGCCATTGCATACTCCAAAACAGACATGACCAGCCCCTCGTACAGAAGACATAGATGGCGCTGCTCACAGTTTGCTGCCACCATCACCCGCATCGCTGCCAAACCCCGCTTGGACTTTGTTATCACCTGGTCTATGTGCACATTATAAGCAAGGCTTCGATCAAACCGTATCCCCAGGTAATTCATTGCCTGCGTTCTTTCCACCGTCTCTGAACACAGCATTACAGTTGGTGTTGGAGTGTTGACAATATGATTATTCAACGAGAACCAAGTCACTGTTGCCTTTGTTGGGTTGACCATTGCCCCAGCTTCATCACACCAAGTACTTATGCGATTGAGTTCGGTTTGTAGTTCCACAGCAACCTCCTCTCTATCCTTACCCTGACGATACACTAAAACATCATCGGCATATGACAATGTCCTGCCAGGTCCAGTGATCTGCTCACTGGTGATTCTCACTGTGTAGGCGTTGAACAGTACCGGAGATAATGGTGATCCCTGTGGTAGGCCAGGATATATTGTTGTTGGTTCCGAAGTCCAACTGCCACATCTAAAAACTACTTTCCGTTGGAAGAGGGCTGCAGCGATCCAACTAAGGAGGAATGGACTTACGTTTAGTTCAAGAAGCTGAAACATTAAAAAATCCAGTGGTACTCTGTTGTATGCGTCCTCAAGATCAATCGCTGCAGCAACGGTTTCAGTGCCTGCGTGGAAACCTTCATAGACATCCTGGGCAAAGACTGCTGCATTGGTCCAGGTTTCTCTTTTTGGACGGTACCCACCCAGGGTAGGTGGGAAAACACCTTGCCTCTCTAGTTGGCTTGATATTTTCCTGGCAATTACCTTCTCCAGCAGCTTGCCTATTGTATTCTGCATGGTTATAATTCGATATCCCTGAATTTTTTTGTGGTCTTTGTCAGGCTTCGGCAAGGGAATCAGGTAGCTGTGTAACCATTCCTCCTTGATGCTAGCACTCCCTATACTGTTGTTGTACATGTCTGCTAGTTTCTCTAGCTCATTGTCGGTACACCTATTTATGTCGTCGTATCTTATGCCATCAGGACCTGGAGCACTGTTTTTTGATCGTCGAAGCACAGCCTTGATTTCTTTCACTGTCACTGTGTCTTCATCCGAAGTGTTCTGGGCCTTGCATCTGTCTGAGGTGACCTCCTTGGCCATATTTCGGCCTCCCATGTCTGTCTGGTTGCTCTGCTCAAGGTAGCGTTCAAAGAGGGCTTTGCCCTTGTCCTCGTCAGTCCTCTGCCAGATGAGGTCAGCACCTTGGAAGTCAGAAATGCTCTTATTCTTGACTACACCACTCATGCTTTTATGTAGTCGCCAGAACAATTTCAATGACTTGTCTGTGCTTACTCTTTGACACACCTCTGCCCATTTTTCGCTTTTAACAACCTTGATCAGTTTTTTGAAATAGCTTACTTTTGTGTGCATCTCTCTTTCTAAGTGCAAGCAGGGACTAGGATGACCAGCTCTGTTCTTCTTGGCATTTTGCCATCTCCTTACAGCACTACGCTTATCCACCCAAGCCTTCTCCACCTCGAAACTCCACCACGGTGGCTGCTCCCAGCTTTTTTTCCTGCCCTGAAACGTTCTGCGCTTGTCACGTCTTATTTTACTCACCACATCTTGCCCTGTACTGTCATACTGGAACGTCTTTACCTTTAGCTTGTGCTGCCTGGTTCTGCCTTTCTCACCAGTATGCTGCAAGGGTGGTGGTCGCTGCCATGGTGTCCTAGGACACCCCATCTACACACTGTAGTGAGTGAAGGTGAAACTAGCGCCAGATCAATAGCACTGTCCTCATCGCCCGGACGGCTTGCTGTCCTGGTGACACCGCCACTGTTGATACAAACCAGGTCGATGGTTTCCAGTGCAGTCTCGAGCTCCTCCCCCTGTGTATTTGAGGAAGTGTTTCCCCATGATCTGCCTTTAGCGTTGAAGTCACCACAGAAAATAACATTTCTCTCTTGGCCTAATATGCCACTTAAGCACTGCCACTTCTGGGCGTCCACACTGGCATTACGGGCATAAACATTAACCAACACGAATGGTATACTGGAATGAACTCTCAACGCCTGTATTTGTATATCGTCACTGTCCCAACTGGACATGTCTAGCTCTGACGCCACCATGCTGTCGCGAACGAGAATCGCCATTCCCAGACATGTACAAGGTAGTCTCTGTCGCGTTACGCCTCCTGCTTGTTAATTATGGGTTCGATTCCGACCTACCTCGTTCTTTTCACGAGTGCAGTTCTCTATTAGACTCCTGGGGGTCGTCACTGCAGATACGAAGTTCGCGTTTTCGGCAGGCCTCCCTGCGTAAAGAGACCGAGCCATATGAGATTAAACCCGTCGCAATGAAGTTGCTCCCCTTGCCTCTATACCTTTCTCTATAATACACATATAAACAAATGTATGGGGAAACATGGAATTTCTTCTGCGTTCTTCCGGAATGTTTTTTAGACTTAATTGCATTGTGTCTGTTTACAGGAGAGCTACGATATTTGACCTTTCGGGCGACACATCCCACTTCTTGAGGTATTTGTTCACGGTTTAAAAAGGGAATTTCAATAATATGTACTTATATTAATTATCTAGCATTTTCCAAACTGCATTCAAAATAGTGAAGCTTTGCGAGCTATATAGAGTGGTTTCTGGTATTATTTTTATCGGAAATCTGCCGCTCCAGTGCCGTTCTTTGAACTGGTCTTTTGTTTCTTTGTTGTTGTTGTTTTTTTTTTTTTGTTTTTTTTTTGTGTTATATCTTCTCTTTCTCTATGAGAACGTCCATCACACGGCTGAAACATATGTGTGTACTACAACGTCTGTATAAATACTTCTTGAGGGATATATAATTCAGCAAGTTGATGGCATTTCCTAATTTCACAGTTAAAATAGAATGGATCCCCAAAAAACAAGTAAATTGCTACTCCCGGGGAGAATATCTTGTTTCAATTGTTGCGTGCGAGGCATTGCTTTCTGTATTCCGTTCTGTGATTCAATGTTTAGCTTGCCAGATAGAAACACTGGGATTCGTCAAGTTTTGGTAAGTGATCTTCACGTACATGGAGAAATTTACCAGTATACAGCGAACACTAGAATGTGACGGGACATTCCTGGTGTATCAATATAGATTTGCGTGACAGGACATTTCTGGTGTTATCATTCTAATTGGCGAGACTAGAGATTTCTGGTATCATCAGTCTAACTGGCGTGACAGGACATTCATGCTGTCATCAATCTAACTGGCGAGAATAGAGATTTCTGGTGTCATCAGTCTAACTGGCGTGGCAGGACATTCCTGGTGTCATCAATCTAACTGACGTGACGGGACATTCCTGGTGTCATCAATCTAACTGACGTGACGGGACATTCCTGGTGCCATCAATCTAACTGACGTCACGGGACATTCCTGGTGTCATCAATCTAACTGACGTCACGGGACATTCCTGGTGTCATCAATCTAACTGCCGTGACGGGACATTCCTGGTGTCATCAATCTAACTGACGTGACGGGACATTCCTGGTGTCATCAATCTAACTGACGTCACGGGACATTCCTGGTGTCATCAATCTAACTGCCGTGACGGGACATTCATGGTGTCATCAACCTAACTGACATGATGGGACATTCCTGGTGTCATCAATCTAACTGACGTGACCGGACATTCCTGGTGCCATCATTACGACTGGCGTGACGGGATATACAGCCGGAAGACTGATATCCAGTTATGTTCAAGATGTGAGTCCGTCATACATCTCGCTATGTGTCTGCTCGTATGCCTTTCCATAAGTAAGTAACGTAGTGGCGTAACCTCGATGTCTACGTCATTTTAGAGAGAGTTACAACCGCTGAAGGCAATCTCGGATTTGACGAATTTCTCTTGTGAAGAACAATTGTGTATTGTACGTTGTAAATGCATTGCTATATGCTTGAACTCTTGTAAGAGGAATTTCTGATAAGCAGAACTCAGGTAAGTTCGTCTTATCAGGTCTGCACTGTATTATTTTCTGGGTCGTCATCATTAAGTAACATACCAGTAGGCGTGGGTCTTCGTGATTCGCCATCACACACCATCACCAGTCTTAGATCAGCTCTGTGTTCTTGTATCGAGTATGCAATGGGTTCAAGCTATCCAGGTATAGGGCGTATTTTTGATGACTTTTTAATGTTTGAAAATATTGCAGGTCCAAGTTTTGTATTCACCCTCTATAAAGTTCACGCAACATAATAGGTAAATACAAAACTTGGACTTGCAATATTTTCAAACACTGCACAGTCATTAAAAATACACCCTGTATTTATCGCACTTTCCCCTTGCGCTTTTCCCACAAAGCTTGCTAGTTGTCATAAAGTTTTCAAGTGTATTTCTCCTCAATGTGACCAAACAATGTTGACTGTCTGAGTCTAATTTCAATGATGAATTTACGGTTTCCGTTTGATTAATTATAATTATCGAAGGACTGTCTAATTGACTTTTGTGACTCATTGGTTTTTGTGTCTCACTGGCTTTTTAGTCAGAAACCACATGCTCTCTGTCAGTAAATTTTTTGTATCTTCCGCTCGTTCGCTTTCAAACTCACGCGTAGACCATACACTTCTAGAAGTTCTGGCCTGAATTTTGTGTGTGGATTAGCTTTTACCTATTAACAGTGTCACTCGCCATCAGGCGAACTCACTCCGACTTCAGAGGTACTTGTAATTAACGTCTCCAAGTCAAGGACGATAAGCCAATATTCCAGTCCAACTGTCCGGTGTAGGGGTTGAACCCCTTACCTCGGATTCAGCAAACCGGATGTTTAAGAACACGCGTTCTTATCCATTTGGCCATGCTGACCTACACTGTCATTAAATGTTTTCCCTCTTGTCTGTTGTTTCCCATGCGTACAGATGTATATGTTCTACATACCGCTGTAACGCTCTGTTTCTCATTGCAACTGACACCTTGTTATTGATGAGTATGTTTTACATCTTGCAAAGATAACTTGAAATAGTGAATCATGTTATAATCTGCGCAGGTTATCATCCGCCAGATGTTACGACTGTTCTTAGATAAATGCACAAACCCACCTGTTTAGGAACTTACTCGGAAGATATATTGTGGCATCATCATCATCATCATCATCATCATCATCAAGTGCTGTGCCGACTGGCGTAGGCGTTCATGACTCTCCACAGATCTCGGTCTTTGGTTTTCTGGATCAACTCTGCGGTTGATATTCCTCCATGCAAAACTTGCAATCCATCCAGCATCATTTCTCGTGGTCTGCCTCTGCCTCTCTTTCACTCGATCTTTCCAGTTGTCACGATGTTCTCCGGCGCCTTTCTTCTCATCAAATGACCAAAAAATGCTGTTTGTCTCTTTCTTATTGTTGTATATAATGTTCTAGTTTCGCCAGCCTCTTTAAGGCATTCGTCGTTAGCTACTTTGGCAGTCCAAAGAATTCGCAACATTCGTCTGAGGAACTCAGCATCTCTGTTGCTTCCAATCTCTTCCTAATGTGCGTATGTATATTCCAAGATTCACAGCCATACAGCAAAACAGGTTCTATATAGCTCTTTGGCACTCTCTTTCTTACATTCAATGATAGCGACTTATTGCATAATATATTCTTCATTTTTTGAAATGCAGCCTATGCTTGCCCTATTCTGCTCTTAATCTATGTTGTGCATCTTCCATCTGATGTTATAAATGTCCCTAGATATTTAAAACTATCCACCTGTTGAAGAATTTTCCCTTCTATCTCTATTTCACATTTGGGTGTCACCTGTTTCTTTGATATCACCATTGTTACTGTTTTCTTGATATTCAAGGAGAGTCCTTTCTTTGCACTATCTGTTACTACAATGTCCAACAATTATTGTAGATCTGTTGCATTATCTGCTATCAGTACTGTGTCATCTGCATAGCGTATATTATTTATATTATAACCTCCAAATATTATTCCTGGCTTTTCTTTGATCTTTCTCATTATTACTTCGCTATAGAGTGAGAAGAGATCCGGTGACAAAACACATCCCTGTTTTACTCACAACTTTATGTGTTCATAATTCCCTTCTTTGTTTCCTATTTTAATTGCTGCTGTTTGGTTCCAGTAAATATTTTTTTTATTATTCTGAGATCTTTCCCATCAATGTTACTATCTTCCAACATTTTAATCAGTTCATCATGTTTTACTTTATCAAATGCCTTAGTATAATCTATGAAGCACAAATATATGTCTTTCTTTGTCTCTACTGATCTTTCTAATAGCGTTCTTCTTCTTCTTTTCGTTCATCCGGAGTGTTTTTTCAGATGTGATTGCGGTGTGTCTGTTATGCGCCCTTGGGCCGAAACCCGTAGGCCAACAAATCCGACTACAGCGTGCTTTTTTGACCAGGTAGCATTCCTGGGAGACTCTCACTTTTGTGGTGCCATCTACAACCCAGCTGGCCAAGGTTGAACGGTCGAAGACAACGGTCATCTCTCAGAGGAAGGCAGGGACAGTCCATAGCATTTTCCGCCATCCAAGGTTGCTTCCATAGTTGCAGGGCCGACACATAGCGCCCTGGTTCTGGGCTCACCGAGGGAATTGTCACGTCCTGCTCATGGCTGCTTTAAATCCTCACTTCAATATATTGGTCATTTCGTTTGCCCCGGGCCATTCCCGCACATACCAGACAGGTTTGCAGATGGTATCCACTCAGCGAGTTTTCGGACATGTGCTTGTCGTTGCGCCCGTCAGAGCTGTTCCAGGCACGACAGACATTCGGAAAACTACCTAGTCAGAGCTGTTCCGAACAAGAGCGGCATTCGGAAACTAGGTAGTCAGAGCTGTTCCTAGCACGAGAGACATTCGGACGAGACATTTCACTCGGACGTAATTGCGTAGTGTCAATTTTTAGTTTGCCACCCGTAGGACGACACTTCCGACTTCCGGCGGGCATTTTTTAATGAGGTTAGCCTTCCTCTGGTTTCGAGGCACGTTAGACTGTTGTGATGTCGCCAACATCTCAGCTGGTCAAGATAGAACGATCAACGACATCGCGGTCGGCCCTCAAGGGAAGGCAGGGGCAGACCATGGGCATTCCCTCGCTATCCAAGGAGGCTTCCATAATTGCAGAGCCGGCACATATTGCTCTGAGACTGGGCTCACCCGAGGAGTTGCCACGTCCTGCTCATGGCTGCTTTAGTTCCTCACTTCCATTTGTTGGGCATCTCGCTTGCCACTGATCGCTCAAGCACACACCAGGAGCGGTCAGACTGCGAGCGACATCCACTCGGTAAGCTTTTTCTTTTGACTTCAGACCACGCAATAGGGTTCGCTCGCCGTGCGTTCCATTTCGCGTCATTGAGACGTTCTTCCACTTTTGTCTACACTCTCTATGAGTTAGATTCAGACAGTTTTCGTAACCATTTTCTTCGACTGGGGCACTTTTCTGACTTTTTGTACTCGCTCACGAGGTAGGCTACATGTGCTGCCGGCTCAGCACCTTACCTTCGTGCAGCAGTGAACGAGAAACGGCCTGGCCCTCTCATCCGGTAATCTCTCATATCCCCCAGCTGAGAGCCTTCGAACACGTATCAGACCTGAGCATGTAGCTTGCTCAGTATCACGCCTCTATTTTTCGGTAGGTGGGTATAGGCCCGGTTCTCAGATCCGAGGGTTTGTGGCTTAGAGGCTTTCAGCCACAGCCCTCGACAGGGAGCCTTAAGAGTTTTGTCCGGACCAAGAACTTCTGCCTTCGTGCACCTGATTTAAATTTTTGACTGACATCCTCAGTCTGCCTGCAGAGCAGCAGGTTGTGTGTCTCTTAGTCTGGTCCCTATCCCATAAGCTGTCCGATATGTAGTTTTTCATCCATCGGCAAGCAAATGGGGTCGATGGGACACGCAAGCTCCCCCACCACGTCAAGGTAGAGACACATCGGAGGATTAATAGCGTTAACATTTTTTTCTTTTTGGAAATGATCGTAAATTCCGTTTTCTTATGATTTTTGTTGTTACGTTCGTTCGAGTTGAACTCAAGCGCATGCTACAACTTTTAGTACACCAGGCTGATTTTTGCTTGTGGGTTAGCTTTCCCTATTCCCTCACCTTCGGGAGAACTCACAGCGACTTCTGAGGTACTTGTAATGTACGTCCACAAGTCAAGGACGGAAAGTCACCATTTTAGTCCAGCTGACCGCTGTAGGAGTTGAACCCGCTACCTCGGCATCAGGACACCGGAAGTTTGAGAGCGATTGTTTAATAGTTACCTGTGTATATGCCTCATGCTGTAATGAAATACATAAGCAGCATTTCATCACTCCTAATTCTAATTCGTAATTTAGTTGCTAAGATGTGAGAATCCGTATCATGTTCATGGATGTTGCTTTGGCTATTTCTACTCACTTTCTTTTTTAAGGGTTGAGGTGGGGGGAGGGGGGGGGGTCTTAAAGGCAAGAGGATAGACTGACTTCATTGCACCTGGTTTTATCCCACATGGCTCGGTCTCTTTCTACAGAGTTGTCTGTCGAAAGCGTTGCCCAAAGCCCGAACTTTTTAGCTCCAGCGACGACCGCCCCCCCCCCCCCTCCCCCTTGGAGTTTATGAGAAAATTGAGCTCGTGAACGGAACGACATCGGTTGTATGAGTTATGAGCTAAGAACCGACATCCCTGCACTCAAGACATTCCCACACGCGCTCCGTGTCCTCGTTCAACAGCCAGCGAAGGGTTATACTGCTAATGGTTACAACTGCCATCTGATTGAAAGTTCTCCTGGTTTTCCCTCTCAGCTTTGAAATTCGTCCAGAACTCTGCCGAAACCCCACCATATCATCCTCTCCACATACGAGATCTCAGTCTGTTCCACTGCTGTTTCCACCTGGTCCCACAGGTAAACGACTAACTTTCCCGTGTCCATAGATACATCTACCTCCAAGAGGTGCATTCCCTGCGAGCCTATCATCCTGTTCTTTCTCCTGCACACCAGCATGACCAGGGCAGACAATCCATACAGTTCTCACAATGTTTGACCTATCATGCGAGGAACAAGAGGAACATGAGATGAGATGAGATGCGAGGCATGCTATCCCTCACTAAACATTCCTTCTCCACCTTACTAAGCATACATGAGGAACATGAGATGAGATGAGATGCGAGGCATGCTATCCCTCACTAAACATTCCTTCTCCACCTTACTAAGCATACATGAGATGAGATGAGATGCGAGGCATGCTATCCCTCACTAAACATTCCTTCTCCACCTTACTAAGCATACATGAGGAACATGAGATGAGATGAGATGCGAGGCATGCTATCCCTCACTAAACATTCCTTCTCCACCTTACTAAGCATACATGAGGAACATGAGATGAGATGAGATGCGAGGCATGCTATCCCCCACTAAACATTCCTTCTCCACCTTACTAAGCATACATGAGGAACATGAGATGAGATGAGATGCGAGGCATGCTATCCCCCACTAAACATTCCTTCTCCACCTTACTAAGCATACATGAGGAACATGAGATGAGATGAGATGCGAGGCATGCTATCCCCCACTAAACATTCCTTCTCCACCTTACTAAGCATACATGAGGAACATGAGATGAGATGAGATGCGAGGCATGCTATCCCCCACTAAACATTCCTTCTCCACCTTACTAAGCATACATGAGGAACATGAGATGAGATGAGATGCGAGGCATGCTATCCCCCACTAAACATTCCTTCTCCACCTTACTAAGCATACATGAGGAACATGAGATGAGATGAGATGCGAGGCATGCTATCCCCCACTAAACATTCCTTTTCCACCTTACTAAGCATACATGAGGAACATGAGATGAGATGAGATGCGAGGCATGCTATCCCCCCACTAAACATTCCTTCTCCACCTTACTAAGCATACATGAGGAACATGAGATGAGATGAGATGCGAGGCATGCTATCCCCCACTAAACATTCCTTTTCCACCTTACTAAGCATACATGAGGAACATGAGATGAGATGAGATGCGAGGCATGCTATCCCCCACTAAACATTCCTTTTCCACCTTACTAAGCATACTCTGTGAGTCCGTGATGAATACCTACAACCATCGGAAAGCTGCTTTTACTGCTTCTCATTTGCCACTCTTCTTTTTCAAGTGTCGTCCATCACCTTCATTGTAACCCCAACCACTACGTCTGTTTCTCACCACTGACCCATCGGTGTAGATCACTATGATATGTTGTCTTGGATCAGGCGTTGCACCTCAAACTCTGTGCGGCCTGCGGCCCATTCTCTGCACTCACGGCCCCAGTGTTTCTATGACCTAGTGCCCACCCGACATGTCGTCCGGTACTTTTGCCCACTCTTTTTCACTATTAATGTTCTCTATGTCACACACTTGATGAATAGATGTTTCCGTCTGTGCCATCCAGGACCTGTCTCTTTTCAGTCTATTGCCCTTGATCGTGTCCATGATTTCATCATGCGGGGTGTGTGTGTGTGTGTGTGCGTGTGCGCGCGCGCGCGCGTGTGTGTGTGTGTCTGACCCCTGTATGCAGCGACTCTCGGGTACCATTTGGCTTAAAAGACTCTGTGTCTGTCCGCCATTGTTGGTAGCGCCAGGATATGCCTCATGCAAACAATTGGTGTGTCCTTTCTGTACCCTAGGATCACATGCATGGCCGCATTCTGTATGAGCTCCAACCTTTCAAGCGGCTCTTTGATACTGTCAGCAGCCCCAAACTATATTCACTGACTGAAATTATTAACAGCTTAAAGACCGTTAGAGCATTCTCTGTTCTGCCCTGATTGCTGCCATTGCCCCCTATGCAATAAGTCTTTTTCCAGCCTTCATCACCAAAGCCTCCACAAGATCCTTAAAAGACATACATCTGTCGAAGGTGATTCCCAAGTTCTTCAATCTACTCTCTCTCTCTCTCTCTCTCTCTCTCTCTCTCTCTCTCTCTCTCTCTCTCTCTCTCTCTCTCTCTCTCTCTCTCTCTCTCTCATAAGAGGACGCCACTCAATGTAATACTTTGGTTGTATTCGAACCCACAGCCTTCGGAGCGCGAGCTAGGCGGGGTAACCACTTGGCCAGGGAGACTCTCTCGCCTTGTTATTCCTGTTTCACGCCTGCCATAACTTAAAAGAATAACCGGGACAAAGGTTCAAATCGTGTCATAACTTAAAAGAATAACCGAGACAAAGGTTCAAATCGTGTCATAAAAGAATAACCGGGACGGCGGTATAAAACAGAACAACCAACCCCTGTTTTATGACTTCCAGCACAAGTTATAAGTTAGGCCCTGGTTATCGACCGGGCTTCAAGACGGCAGCTATCCACCTTCCCACATAGCCCGCTTCTCTTGGACTGTCGTCTGCTAACGCGTTTCTAATCCCCAATACCAAGTCGCCTCATCAGACCTCTATTCATACCTTGCTATCAAAGCTATGTCTCCATTAGAGGTGGGAATCTCGGGCACACCAACTCCAGTAAGCTGTTTAAACTGTTAGAGAAACAATCACCCATACTTGATACATTAGCAGCACTTTGATCCTCTTCTTCCTTTTCTTCTGCTTTTACTCTTTGTTCCCCATTGAGGCATAGATATCAACCAAGCCACTCCAATCCCTCCTATCTTTAGCTATGTAATATAGCTCCGTCAATGCCAACTGATGTTATTATTTATAACATGAACACATGTACATCACTGTAGAGTTGGTGAGAGAATTAGAGTATGAGTGAGTGAGAGAGAGAGATAGAGAGAGAGAGAGAGAGAGAGAGAGAGAGAGAGAGAGAGAGAGAGAGACAGAGACAGAGACAGAGAGAGAGAGAGAGAGTTGAATTGCATCACTAATTTTTAAGTTACAAAATGTATATGTACAATTTTTCTCCATTTTCTTTACAATTTTACGACAATGCTCACGACAATCGTCACTGTATGTGTGTGTAAAGTGTGGGAGTTTGATCATAATAGTAGGTTGGGGGATGGGGGGATGTGTGTGTGGGTGGGCGGGGTGGGATTGTGTGGGTGGGTGGGGGATTTGTGTGTGGATACGTGAGGGATATATGGGTTGGCGGGGAGATGTGTGTGTGGGTGGGGATGTGTGTTTGGCTAGGTGGTTGTGGGTGAGTGGGTGGTGGAGGATATGTTGGTGGATGATTGATGGTGGGTTATTGGATGGGTGGGGGTATATGTATGGGTCGGGAGATGTGGGTGTGGGGATATGTGGTGGGTGGGAGATGTGTGCAGGTGGGGGTGGGTGTGGGTTTGGGGGTGTGGGTGAGGGATGTGTCTGGGTGTCGGATGTTTGGGTGGATGGGTGGGGAGTGTTTGTGGGTGAGATATGTGTGGGCGATGTATGTGGGTTGGGGAGGGGTGCATGATGGGTGTGGGTGATGGATTTGGAGATGTGTGTGTGGGTGGAGGATATGTCTGGCTGGGTGGGTGTGTGTGGCTGGATAGAGGATGTATGTGTGGGTAGTGAGGGTGATTGTAGTTGGGGGATGTGTGTATGGGTAGGAGATGTGTGGGGAGATGTGTGTGTGGGTGAGGGATGTGTCTTTGGGATGTGTGTGGGTGTGGTGTTGTGTGGGAGGGGAGCTGGGTGTGGATAAATGATGTGTGTGTGGGTGGGTGAAGGTGTGGTTGGGTTTGCGGGTTGGGAAGGATGTGTGTGAGGGTGGGAATGTGTGCTTAGATGTGAGTGTGGGTGGGTAGATATGTGTTGATGAGTGGGTAAGGGATGTGTGGGTGTTAGTGGTTGAGGGATAAGTACGTGTGTCTAGGGATGTGTGAGGGGATGAGTGTATGAGTTGGGGATGTGTTTGTGGGTTGTGTGTGTGTGTGGATGGGAGGTGTGTGTTTGTGAATGGGGGATGTGTTGGTGGGTGGGGATGTGTGTGAGGGATGTGTGTATGGGTGGGGAGATTGTGCGTGGGTGGGGATGTGTGTGTATATTGGTAGGGGTGTGTGGTTAAGGGATGTGTGGCTGGGGGATGGGTGGATGGAGGATGTGTGGTTGGGTAGAGGATGTGTGGGTGGGTGATTGTATATGAGTAAGGGTGTGTGGTTAAGGGATGTTTGGTTGGGGGATGGGTAGGTAGAGGATGTGTGGGTGGGTAGAGGATATGTGGGTGGGTGAGTGTGTGCAGGTTAGGAGATGATGGGGGATGTTTGTAGGTGTGGGCTCGGGATCTGTGAGTGGGCTGGGGGAGATGGGAGATTATGTGGGTGGGTGCGGAATTTGTGTGTGGGTAGGTGCGGAATATGTGAGTTGACGGGGAGATGTGTGTGTGGTTGAGGAATGTGTGTTTGGCTGAGTGGGTGGAGGTGTGTGGGTGGAGGAGGATATGTGGGTGAGTGATTGTTGGTGGGTAATGGGACGGGTAGAGGATATGTGAGTGGGTGGGGAGATGTGTGTAGGTGGGGGATGTGTGGGTTATTGGATGTATGTGTGCTTGGGGTGTGGGTGGATGGGATGTTTGGTGGGTGAGAGGTGTGTGTGGGTGGGGAGATGTGTAGGTGTAGGGATGTGGTGGATGGGTGGGGGAATGTATGTGTGTGTGGGTTATGTGTGTGGTTGGGTGTGGGAGTTGGAGTGAATGGGGGATGTGTGGGTGGGTGGTGGATGTGTCTCATAACATAGTAATATGCATTGTTTATGTTTACAAAATTCATGTGACAATGTTTTTTCCTATGCACTGTAGATGAAAGAAAGATGTGTGAATGGAAGGGCCGAATGTAAGACGGGCCTGCGTGCCCAATTTGTTACCCTTTGAAAATAAAGTCTGTTCGTTCGTTCGTTCGTTCCTTCGAATATTATTCATTACCGTGGGGGTAACTAATCCTCCACAATCCAACAATATCAAAGATTATGTGTTTTAAGTGTTTCATCCAAAGTATAATTCATTTATTCACTTCATATGTTATGTAACTCTGTAGAATGCATCTGACGAAATGCAGTGAAATATGCCAGGCAATAAATCGTGCAACATATGGTGAATGGCCTCTATGTTAAAATTATTCATTTCTGTTTATATTTCTCTTCTCTGTATGTTTTGGTCTTTCTCTATTTCTTTCGCCCTTTGGATTCCAGACAGAGGGTTTTCTGATTAAACTATTCTGCGTGTTTTCTTCACCTCATGGTTCACTGGTTCGCAGATTATATAGGTCAATTTGTACCAGAAGAAAGAGCAGACAATGGAAGCAAATTCATCTTTAATCAGTTGTGGTGTTGTACAGACTGACATGTTTGTGATTATCCCTATATTTGTCTTCTTGCTCTTCTTCTAGTTAGTCTTCTAGTTGGTCGTGCGCCGAAGTACACTTGTTCCTGCAGCGAGGCGCCTTCGTCATTTGGAGGCGACAGGTTCGATCCCGGTCGGTAACTATTATAGCTTTCAGATTTTATGTTGTCTAGTGCGTCTTCAAATCTGTATTTCCTACTTCTTCTTCTGTTAGCGCCAAATAATACTATGTGTGTCTATTTATGTGTTTCTTTTTTATTCCTACTGCTTTTGCTGCCTTCAAGGGTCACAGTCTCTACCTGTTGCCATGTGTTGCTCCAACAGTAATTAAAGTAAGTAAATCCCTTGTCCGTACACTGAGCACATGTGCTAGACTCATATTTGTGACTGTATAGACCAATCGGCACTCGGTGCGGGACGCTGTAAGCATTGCGTCACCCGCCTTTACTTTCCAATACTTTTTCTGGTACTCATTTTAGCCTGGGTCGACTCGGGAGCCGGGTCGATTTTAAAAATTCGAATCCGCTACGTTGTTGATCGAACTTTTTGACCTCCGGGCCGTCAGTCATGTGTCCTAACCACTAGGCGATCCCGTTATTCCAACCCTAATTTGTTTTATAGATGGTCATGCCAGTAGAGTGCGCTTGCTTGCTGACATGTTGGTTTGAGTTCAATCCGGTGTAGTGGCAGAATTATCTGTTTCCCTTCATGAATGGCTTCTGGGTTTGAACCAGCTTCATACAACGGATATTACACACTTTTGAGAACGTTATAGGAACCGTCTGGCTTCTATTCCTCGTTCTCCCACCTGAAAATGATTACAGTAGCCATTTCAAGAGTAAGGTTCGACACCAGAACCACATCAGCAGTTTCATTATAATCATCATGTGCCCTGCCAAACGGCGAGGGTGCTCGTGTCATAGATCTTTGTCCTGGGAGTTGCGGGTCAATGCTGCTGATGACATTCCCGCACGCCACCGTCTTAGACCATCCAGCACGACGACTCCCGGTCTGCGACTGCTTCTTCTATCGTCGATCCTTCCAGCGTCGCTATTGTCTCCCGTGCCTCTCTTCTCATTATGTGACGAAACCCGCAGCGGTTGGGGAAGGGAAAGCGTCCTGGCTGGGAATTGAACTCCGACCATTATCCTGGTAATCAAGCGGAAGGAGAAAATAAAATCCTAAAGTTGTTCTCATACAGGGCATTGTTGTTGTTATTGTTGTTGTTGTTGTTGTTGTTGTTTTTGTT
>JACEFZ010027705.1:100000-287500 GCA_014155875.1 Cepaea nemoralis | reverse complement strand
TCAACATATGCCCGCAGAAGTCGGATGTGTCGGCCTAACGGCGCAAGAACGCAGCTCTGCTGTAAACAGGCACAACGCAGTCACGTCCAAAAAAAAAAAATCCGGATGAACGCAGGAGAAGAAGAAGAAGAAGAAGAAGAAGAAGAAGAAGAAGAAGAAGAAGAAGAAGAAGAAGAAGAAGAAGAAGAAGAAGAAGAAGAAGAAGAAGAAGAAGAAGAAGAAGAAGAAGAAGAAGAAGAAGTTCCCCGTAGCTAATAACAATTGCCACATCATTCTATATTACTGAGTCGTGTAGTCTTGATTTTTCTACCCCCCCCCCCCCCCCCCCCCCCCCCCCATGCCTTTATAAAGCAAATATTTTATATTGCTGTCGTTCTCAGTTAGCCCCGAATGATGTCTGGATGAAATATTGTATCAAAGCGAGTGATTAAAGGGCAGAATGTTAGACGTGCCTGCGTTCCAATTCTTAACCTTTTGAAAATCAAGTTTGTTCGTTCGTTAGTACTTCCGCTTTTTATTCCCCATTGGGGAGGGGGGGGGGGGAGAGAATAGGGCCTCAACCAACTCACTCCAGGCTGTCCTATGCTTAGCTATCTCATGCAGTTCCCTTCACGCCCTCAGCATATTGTTATTTCTGTTTCTACTTATCGTTTCCCTGTGTTCCGATTTCCTATTCAGCACATACGAATGGCCCCGTTCAACCGTCGACTATATCAGTTTTGTTGCTTGCTTGATTGTGCTCGCTGTCTATGAACTCCAGCGTGAAGTCCTGTATGCCGGATCATCCTGTTGTCCAACATCAATGTGATATTATACAGGACCTGAGGTTTGCGTGAGTATCCGTTGTCCCATGTCTGGCTTATTGGTGTGCAGACTGGTGGTTCCTCGCCGTGCAGGCAGATACTCTCCTACTTCGGAGGAATCAAAGATCCTACTGACTTTAGCCAGACCCCATAGGGACCTGTTGCCCAGGATGCTCGGCGAGGACGCATCAATAGGTCTTGGCCAGTATAGAACCCAGCCCTGGAAACACCTCTGCGTCCCATCAGTTTGGTTGTATTTGGGTCCTTTATTATGTAGCTTGTTTTAATTCTTTCGTAGATTGGGCTGCTTGTTTTCGGCTTCCTGGCTTCAGGTTAGTTGATTGTGTTCGTTACTTTCTTGTTGAGGATTTTTTCATGTCTGGACAGAGTCGCGCACTTGTTAAGGCCTAGAGTAATTATGTACCCACTCCGTCTTATGGTGCTGTTTCCTTCAGGGAGCTTTACCAGTCGTCGTCTGTCCTGGTGTTCCATGCCCTTCCCCGTCTGGGGTTGTCTTCAAATCTTCTCGTTCGTCTTTGGTTTCGTGTGTCGTCTCAATAATTCGATCTTGGCGGAGAGCGGAGCCGATTCGCGATCGCCCTACAAAATTGGTCTTGGTCTGGGTAGCCGTTTTCATCCAGTTTTATTTCTTCTTCTGATGCTTCTTATTCTTCTGTCAGGGTCTTTGCATTTTCTGGTTCAGATGTTTCTTTCTGTGCTTTGAGTAACTCTATATGTTCTCTTTCTTCTTGGATCTGTCTAAGCGTTTCTTCTGTCTTTTTATCTTTCGTCTTGAATTTTTGTTAGTTTCATCAGTTTCAGCTTTTATAGCAGCTATTCGAGCGACATCCTACTCAGTCTTCTGCTGAACTTGCTTCAGTTCGTCCATGATGCACTGGAAGGCCGTTATCTGTGTTTCTTGTGTCTTGTCTTTTTCTTCTTCCGTGCTTTTGAACTGAGATCTCAGCTCCTTCAGTTGGCCTTCCAGTTGTGCTTTGTCACTTTTGTTGAGTCGGTTGGTCGCCTCGTACTGCCTCCTAGCCTCTTTATATGGTAGGCTGGATTTGATGGTGATTTCCATGACTTCCTTGCTGTCTTGGTGGCAGGGGCAGCCGTTTAGATCATCCTCTATTTCTTTTGCCCTGTAGATCCCAGAGGCGTTTCCAGTCATTCTATTCTCGAGGTTTCTCGATGTACGGCCGATCCAGCGCCAGCGTCCTTTCTTCTCCTCTTGGTTCGCTTGTATTTTTCTAGTTCTCTTCATTAGTTCCTCATTGGTGATTCTTTCACACTACTATTTTGTGCCAGTACAAAATTATTGTTTTTAGTTTATTTGTAATGGTGTTAGTCATTCTCCGTAATTCTAATCCATATAGCAGTAATGATTTAAAGTTAGAATTGAATGTTCTAAGGTTGGTGCTAAGTTTAATTTCTTTCGACTTCCACAAATCTTCGAATGCTATACAAGCTCACCTTGCCTTTTGTATTCTTCTTCTGATATATGTGCTGTCTCTCGTTCTCGCTCTTCCATTCTCTCATCCACTCTAGAACAACTACAGAAGGACGTCTGAGACATTAAGGTTAGGACAAAGCCTAACATTAGCTAAGACCTTGAATCACCTCTAACGTTGTGCGGTCTACCCACAGACTAGGTCCCTAATATAGTTAACCTTGCAAGTATCGCCATGCCTTTCAGCAGATGTGAAGTTCCAATACCGGTCTTACACACCCCATTGGTTTGTGAGCTATGAGAGCAGAAGGACAGCTCTGCAACAGTTCCCATGTAGATGGCACTTGGGTACCGAGCCGTGGAGGAAAGTGTCAACACCAACCACACCCCGATAGATGCAAGTGTCAACACCAACCACACCCCGATAGATGCAAGTTCTTCTCTGAGCTCAGTCGTCCTGGAAGTCAGCGCACTGACAGGGTTAGATCTCTCTACGTACTCCGCCCATGTGACTTGTTCTGCAAACTCCGTTCATGTGCCTCGTTCTACAAACTCCGCCCGTGTGACTTGTTCTACAAACAGCAGAAAATAGGCATCTCTGTTCACGTAAACAGACAGGTCAAAATGTCGGCCTTCCGTTTATTCGTTTGATGGTGGCCACCTCTTCTTCTTTTTATTTATTTCTTTTTCGTCCGTTCGCTTTAAACTCAAGCGTAGCCCTTACATACTATTTATAGTCGTAATGGACTGAATGTTGCATGTGGGTTAGCTTTCCCTTTCACCAGTGGCCCTCTTCTTCTTAATCCCGAACCAGTTTCCCGCAATGGGTCTATGATGTGATAGCACTATCATATTTGTCAGACCTAGGAGGAATAGATGGCCAATCATTCCTTCACTTAGACCAGCCACGAGCCCACTCCTGGAATCCTGCGTCAGACCGTGGTCACGGCATGACCACAGCCGTTCACTAGCACGGTTGCCTCGGTCAACCCTAATGTGGACAGTACACACTAGATTCCGCATGGGTTGGCTCTCCAGAGTCTGGCATGCTGTCTGGTTGTGAAACATGCAATCTCTACAGCCCTTCTTAACCTTCTCATTGGTGGATATCTTGCTTCTCGTCTGATGACGAGGGACACTGGTAATAGGGAAAGCTAATGCACAAGTCAAGAATCAGTCCAGGGCACTAGGAGTGGTAGCAGGTGTATGGCTAAGGATTGAGTTCAAAGCGAGAGAACGGGAAAAAAAAGGTTTTACACACCAGCAAGCAAATCATAGGACTGGGGAGGACATTGTCCTATGTCGACGATGTTTGTTTTAGTGTATCGCCAGGGCAAGGATAGAGATCAGGTTGCTGTGGAACTACAAACCGAACTCGATCGCACAAGCACCTGGTGTGTTGAAGCTGGGGCAATGGTCAAGCCAACAAAGGCAACAGTGACATGGTTCTCTTTGAATAGCCATATTGTCAATACTCCAACGCCAACTGTGGAAAGAACACAGGCAATGAATTACCTGGGGATACGATTTGATCGAAGCCTCGCTTATACTAAGCACATAGACCAGGTGATAACAAAGGCCAATCGGGGTTTGGCAGCGATGCGTGCGACGGTGGTGGCAAACTTTGTTTTGTAGTATGCGATGGCGATTCTGACTCTCGGCCATAAGCAGATAGAAAGGATGGAAAGGATACAGAACGAAGCTATGCGCATTATTCTTGAATGTACAAGAGATACAGCATGCAGGGCGATATGCTACCTTCTTGATTTTCCAACCATGAGGGACAGCATAAAAATTTGCCGAGCACGTGCCTATCTCAGAGTCAATGCAAACACACAACATCCACTGCACAGCGAGATTAAGAAGGTAAAGGGCAGCAGGTTAAAAAGAGGAAGGTCGTGGATGGGTCAATTCGAAGACATTCTTCTGCAGGTGTGTTCACTGGAGGACTTAGAACCTGGCGAGGAGTGGGTACAAGTGCCAACAGATTTCTGTACATCCTTTTCAGTGTGCATCCAACTAGACAGGAAATGCAGAAAAAAAAATCCAGCTGCTGTGGAGGCGAAAGTACAGGCTCTGATCTTTGAGAATTCTTTAGAGGATGATGCTGTCATTTACATGGATGGGTCGGTCGTCAGAGTGCTCATGGGCCTTTACGGCTCAGGATGGAGAGAAAATTATGAAGGAAGAGTCTGGCACTTTTGCTTTGACCACAAGCAGCTTGACTATGGAAGTCATAGCAGTAAGTAAAGCAATAACATGGCTCGAGACACAGACATTCAATCTGGCATGTGTCCTTAGTGATTCAATGATTATGCTCAGGAGGATAGAGATGGAGTGGGTCCGAAGAGAGTGGTTGCTGTATCTGGAGCAGTCTCGGTTGGCAAAGATTAGTTTCATCTTTGTGCCAGGGCATGTGGGTGTACAAGGGAATGAGCAGGCGGACATGCTTGCAGGTAGGGCTACTCTGGAAGGCGGACAAGCCATGGACCCGGAAGACATTCTGAATGCTCTACGAGAAGTAAGTCGTTTACGAGAACCAAGCGATGACTGGGGATCTACAACCATGGTCAGGCTGCGAGAACAGCAAGTTAAAAGAGGTGTGGCCAAACAAGAACACTATGCAGAAAGCCAAAGAAGAGTAATAAACCAACACAGAACTGGCGTCGTTAGCCGCTACACGTTGCGGGATTTGCTGAGGAGGGATCCGAGCACTTATGGACTGAATGGTTCGATGTGCAACGAGGATGATCTGTCGACTAACTGACTGTTCCTCACACGCCTTGACACAGCGGACATGCTAACTAGGGGTCAACCAGCAGCACTGTAAGTGACCAGATCCTACAACCCCACCCCTTTTATAAAACTTTGCTTTCCCACAGGCCCCTCTCTCGCAGGTCTTTGACAAACCCACCCTCTGCTCTTCTCCCAGAGCCTGGCAGATCACAACCTGCTCTGCTTTCTGTATAACATTCGGGACACTGTCGATTTGTCCTTCTCTACTCTGGTCAGCTGATGCTATCATGCATGTTATCATGTCCCTCCTGTGACCTGTATCCCCCATAGGTACACAGGCCCTCAAGCAGGTCACTCCCATCTGTCCTATCGTCAATATCCAGCAGCAGCCCCTTCACTGCCTTCCCCATATTATTCATCTGTCTCCAATGTCCCTCTCTCTGTTTTAGTTCTCCCTCTATTCCACTTGCTGTGTGGATTTCAGTGACAGGAATTCATAGTTAATACTACTATCAGGCTAAAATGTTATGACACAGTTAATACTATTATCAGGCTAAAATGGTATGACACTGTTAATACTACTATCAGGCTAAAATGGTATGACACAGTTAATACTACTATCAGGCTAAAATGGTATGACACAGTTAATACTACTATCAGGCTAAAATGGTATGACACAGTTAATACTACTATCAGGCTAAAATGGTATGACACAGTTAATACTACTATCAGGCTAAAATGGTATGACACAGTTAATACTACTATCAGGCTAAAATGGTATGACACAGTTAATACTATTATCAGGCTAAAATGGTATGACACAGTTAATACTACTATCAGGCTAAAATGGTATGACACAGTTAATACTACTATCAGGCTAAAATGGTATGACACAGTTAATACTATTATCAGGCTAAAATGGTATGACACAGTTAATACTACTATCAGGCTAAAATGGTATGACACAGTTACTACTACTATCAGTACTATATTTCTACAACAGACGACATCTGGGAACGGCGATTCTCGTTCGCGACAGCATGGTGGCGTCAGAGCTAGACATGTCCAGTTGGGACAGTGACGATATACAAATACAGGCGTTGAGAGTTCATTCCAGTATACCATTCGTGTTGGTTAATGTTTATGCCCGCAATGCGAGTATGGACGCCCAGAAGTGGCAGTGCTTAAGTGGCATATTGGGCCAAGAGAGAAATGTTATTTTCTGTGGTGACTTCAACGCTAAGGGCAGAGCATGGGGAAACACTTCCTCCAATACACAAGGGGAGGAGCTCGAGACTGCACTGGAAACCATCGACCTGGTTTGTATTAACAGTGGCTGTGTCACCAGGACAGCAAGCCGTCCAGGCAATGAGGACAGTGCTATTGATCTGGCGCTAGTTTCACCTTCACTCACTACAGTGTGTAGATGGGGTGTCCTAGGACACCATGGCAGCGACCACCACCCGTGCAGCATATTGGTGGAGAAAGGCAGAACCAGGCAGCACAAGCTAAAGGTAAAGACGTTCCAGTATGACAGTACAGGGCAAGATGTGGTGAGTAAAATAAGACGTGACAAGCGCAGAACGTTTCAGGGCAGGAAAAAAAGCTGGGAGCAGCCACCGTGGTGGAGTTTCGAGGTGGAGAAGGCTTGGGTGGATAAGCGTAGTGCTGTAAGGAGATGGCAAAATGCCAAGAAGAACAGAGCTGGTCATCCTAGTCCCTGCTTGCACTTAGAAAGAGAGATGCACACAAAAGTAAGCTATTTCAAAAAACTGGTCAAGGTGGTTAAAAGCGAAAAATGGGCAGAGGTGTGTCAAAGAGTAAGCACAGACAAGTCACTGAAATTGTTCTGGCGACTACATAAAAGCATGAGTGGTGTAGTCAAGAATAAGAGCATTTCAGACTTCCAAGGTGCTGACCTCACCTGGCAGAGGACTGACGAGGACAAGGGCAAAGCCCTCTTTGAACGCTACCTTGAGCAGGGCAACCAGACAGACATGGGAGGCCGAAATCTGGCCAAGGAGGTCACCTCAGACAGATGCAAGGCCCAGAACACTTCGGAGGAAGACACAGTGACAGTGAAAGAAATCAAGGCTGTGCTTCGACGATCAAAAAACAGTGCTCCAGGTCCTGATGGCATAAGATACGACGACATAAATAGGTGTACCGACAATGAGCTAGAGAAATTAGCAGACATGTACAACAACAGTATAGGGAGTGCTAGCATCAAGGAGGAATGGTTACACAGCTATCTGATTCCCTTGCCGAAGCCTGACAAAGACCACAAAAAAATTCAGGGATATCGAATTATAACCATGCAGAATACAATAGGCAAGCTGCTGGAGAAGGTAATTGCCAGGAAAATATCAAGCCAACTAGAGAGGCAAGGTGTTTTCCCACCTACCCTGGGTGGGTACCGTCCAAAAAGAGAAACCTGGACCAATGCAGCAGTCTTTGCCCAGGATGTCTATGAAGGTTTCCACTCAGGCACTGAAACCGTTGCTGCAGCGATTGATCTTGAGGACGCATACAACAGAGTACCACTGGATTTTTTAATGTTTCAGCTTCTTGAACTAAACGTAAGTCCATTCCTCCTTAGTTGGATCGCTGCAGCCCTCTACCAACGGAAAGTAGTTTTTAGATGTGGCAGTTGGACTTCGGAACCAACAACAATATATCCTGGCCTACCACAGGGATCGCCATTATCTCCGGTACTGTTCAACGCCTACACAGTGAGAATCACCAGTGAGCAGATCACTGGACCTGGCAGGACATTGTCGTATGCCGATGATGTTTTAGTGTATCGTCAGGGTAAGGATAGAGAGGAGGTTGCTGTGGAACTACAAACCGAACTCAATCGCATAAGTACTTGGTGTGATGAAGCTGGGGCAATGGTCAACCCAACAAAGGCAACAGTGACTTGGTTCTCGTTGAATAATCATATTGTCAACAATCCAACACCAACTGTAATGCTGTGTTCAGAGACGGTGGAAAGAACGCAGGCAATGAATTACCTGGGAATACGGTTTGATCGAAGCCTTGCTTATAATGTGCACATAGACCAGGTGATAACAAAGGCCAAGCGGGGTTTGGCAGCGATGCGGGTGATGGCGGCAGCAAACTGTGAGCAGCGCCATCTATGTCTTCTGTACGAGGGGCTGGTCATGTCTGTTTTTGAGTATGCAATGGCAATCCTGACTCTCAGCCATAAGCAGATAGAAAGGATGGAAAGGATACAGAATGAAGCAATGCGCATTATTCTTGGATGTACAAGAGATACAGCATGCAGGGCGATGCGCTACCTTCTTGATTTTCCAACCATTGAAGAGAGAATACAAGTTTGCAGGGCACGCGCCTACCTCAAAATTAACGCAAACACACAACATCCACTGCATAGTGAAATTAGGAAGGTGAAGGGCAGCAGGTTAAAAAGAGGACGGTCGTGGATGGGTCAAGCCGAAGACATTCTTCAACAGGTGTGTTCACTTGAGGACTTAGAACCTGGCGAGGAGTGGGTGCAAGTGCCAACAGACTTCTGCACATCCTTTTCAGTTTGCATCCAACTAGATAGAAAATGCAGACAAGAAAATCCGGCTGCTGTTGAGGCTGAAGTACAAGCGTTGATTTTCGAGAATTCGCTAGACGGTGACGCGGTCATCTACACAGATGGGTCGGTCGTCCGACATGTGAGAAGCTCATGGGCCTTTACAGCTCGGGCCGGAGGGAGAATTGTGAAGGAGGACTCTGGTGCTTTCACTGAAACCACAAGTAGCCTGACCATGGAAGTCATGGCAGTAAGTAAAGCAATAACATGGCTCGAGACACAGACATTCACTAGGGCTTGTTTCCTTAGCGACTCAATGAACATGATCAAGAGGATAGAGGAGGGGTCGATCCGAAGAGAGTGGTTGCTGCCTCTGAAGCGGTCTCGGCTGGCAAAGATTAGTTTCATCTTCGTGCCAGGTCATGCGGGAGTACAAGGAAATGAGCGGGCTGACAAGCTCGCAGGTGAGGCTACTGTGGAGGGCGGACGCGCCATGGACCAGGCTGACATTCTGAATGCTCTACGAGAAGTGAGACTTTTGCGAGAACCAAGTGATGACTGTGAATCTACAACAATGGCCAGACTGCGGGAGCAGCAAATTAAAAGAGGGGTGGCCAAACAAGAACACTACGCAGGAAGCCAAAGAAGATTGATAAACCAACACAGAACTGGCGTCGTTAGCCGCTACACGCTGCGGGATTTGCTGAGGAGGGGATCCGAGCACTTATGGACTGAATGGTTCGATGTGCAACGAGGATGATCTGTCGACTAACTAACTAACTACTATCAGGCTAAAATGGTATGACACAGTTAATACTACTATCAGGCTAAAATGTTATGACACAGTTAATACTATTATCAGGCTAAAATGGTATGACACTGTTAATACTACTATCAGGCTAAAATGGTATGACACAGTTAATACTACTATAAGGCTAAAATGGTATGACACAGTTAATACTACTATCAGGCTAAAATGGTATGACACAGTTAATACTATTATCAGGCTAAAATGGTATGACACAGTTAATACTACTATCAGGCTAAAATGGTATGACACAGTTAATACTACTATCAGGCTAAAATTCTATGACACAGTTAATACTATTATCAGGCTAAAATGGTATGACACAGTTAATACTACTATCAGGCTAAAATGGTATGACACAGTTAATACTACTATCAGGCTAAAATGGTATGACACAGTTAATACTACTATCAGGCTAAAATGTTATGACACAGTTAATACTATTATCAGGCTAAAATGGTATGACACTGTTACTACTATCAGGCTAAAATGGTATGACACAGTTAATACTACTATCAGGCTAAAATGGTATGACACAGTTAATACTACTATCAGGCTAAAATGGTATGACACAGTTAATACTATTATCAGGCTAAAATGGTATGACACAGTTAATACTACTATCAGGCTAAAATGGTATGACACAGTTAATACTACTATCAGGCTAAAATGTTATGACACAGTTAATACTATTATCAGGCTAAAATGGTATGACACTGTTAATACTACTATCAGGCTAAAATGGTATGACACAGTTAATACTACTATCAGGCTAAAGTGGTATGACACAGTTAATACTACTATCAGGCTAAAATGGTATGACACAGTTAATACTACTATCAGGCTAAAATGGTATGACACAGTTAATACTACTATCAGGCTAAAATGGTATGACACAGTTAATACTACTATCAGGCTAAAATGGTATGACACAGTTAATACTACTATCAGGCTAAAATGGTATGACACAGTTAATACTATTATCAGGCTAAAATGGTATGACACAGTTAATACTACTATCAGGCTAAAATGGTATGACACAGTTAATACTATTATCAGGCTAAAATGGTATGACACAGTTAATACTACTATCAGGCTAAAATGGTATGACACAGTTAATACTACTATCAGGCTAAAATGGTATGACACAGTTAATACTACTATCAGGCTAAAATGGTATGACACAGTTAATACTACTATCAGGCTAAAATGGTATGACACAGTTAATACTACTATCAGGCTAAAATGGTATGACACAGTTAATACTACTATCAGGCTGTCTTAATGTGACTCCTACTTAGCACCAGCAGCACTTCACATTAGAAACTGTGTCATCCCATTGTAGTCCTCCTAATCTGCACAGACACCAATAGAAGAATGTTTTATGTGTATTTGCTTCAGTTGTTCCATCAAGTATGAGATAGACACACATACACAATCACAAACAAGTGCACACGTACAATAATGTACAACTGACTTTAATACCTAAGAGCATGCAACTGTGAAATCTTGCAGTAAAGTAACGAGAAATCAATGGAAGCTCAACATGACAAGATATACACCCATGTTTTTGGGGGAAGAAAGACAAATTCAATCAGTCACATACATGTTTTCAGATACAACTTATTGTGCTAGTAAAAGCATGTTTCTTAACCAGACTTATTTGTGTCAAACAGTAAGCCAAGAATATGAAGCCAATCTGAATACAGGATCTCGGGTCTCCCTCTGAGATAGCATGGACTGTTCCACACCCACACAGTGAAGTCAATATTACAACAAAGCCAGCCATACCCATGTGCGGGCTTCCCCGTACACATGAGCACCAAGGTCAATTAAGTGCACAGTATGTTTGTCTAACCAAATAACACACTTTCATAACGTTTACAATGTTACTGCTAGAACTGCTAATCATTATCCTCTGCAATTTACCAAAATAAAAGCAGACTGAAATCTGCCACGTTTCTTATATGAACATTTCTCTGTAGCATGTGATAATACTCGGCCAGCGTAATACTGACCACAGCAACCATCAAGTGTTGATTGGTCTATAAAACATACAGTTAGTGCAACCAATACACTTCAAGGCATAATTGTCAACTAATATGATACTAGTAGGTCCGCAGCATTTGACCCAGAGTGCAACATCTCGCCAAACTGCTGTCTAATTCTCTACAATCCTACCGCCGCTGTGTGAACTAAGCCTATACACAATTCTACATCCTGTTTGTCATTTCAACAATGCTCACATCACCAGGAGTGGAGTCCATCTCACCAAATGCTTCCCTGTGGTCATCCACATGAAGCCAGTCATGTCTGTTCAGTTTCAGCATGAGACACTAACCATCGTCATATATCTGACCAGCTGAATTTTCACCGGCAAGGAGACTCCAATAAACAAGTTGAAACTGCTGTGGCAACTACCAGCATACGACATGGAGCAGAGAATGTGCAAATGGGGTCAGCAAACACACTGATGAGCATGGATTGGGGGGTGGGGTGGGGGGGGGGGGGGGGGGGGCAGAGAGAAAAGAGCACATGTTCTTAACATAAACAGAAATAATTGTGTAGGACAGACAATACAACAACTGGGACATGCCGTATAGCCAGGTATGCCTGACAGAACATGCACTTGACCTTTCCTGCTGGCTGTATTTCCCAGTGTTCAAATGACAGGATGTGTTAGCTGTAGTATGTCTAACCCTGCGTGTGCATGAAGACATGTTCAGATACTCAACTTTCATAAGATTACAAGTGCATGTATATTCACAGACCAAAGTGTAATCAATAAACCCACACATACGTGAAACTGTTTCATAAATCACATGTATGAGACATCTAACTTGATACCATTGACCCCAAAACATCCAATTCCCAATCTGAAGTGGATTCCACGCTTTAAACCAAACATTTCAAACATCAAATTCACATTGAAGTAGTTCCAGTAACTGTATACATAAGATGGTCAATTAATTCAAACATCAATTCTCAAAATGAAACATATGACATACGGTACTATAAGACACCCAGCCAAACACCACATCCTCACACTGTTGTCTAAGCACTGTCTGTACTAGCAACAATGTGCGTATTACCCGGGTGTCCTAGCACTGATCCAACTCTTATGTACATGATACCAGCTGTCCTCTCTGGCAGTGATCCAACTTTCACCAGCCGCCCCGCGTCATCTCATCTGTTAGTATGTACATTTTACCAGCTGTCCAAAGATATACGTTTCACCAGCTGTCTTAGTACTGACTCAGCTATTGAGAGCTGTACACTTTACCATAGAATACATAGAAACAAGGCTGGAGAAAGCCAGAAACACCCTAATGTGAATGTAACATACACAATTGATGAATGACAGATGAGTGACTGGAAGGGTCAAATCTAAGACGGGCCTGCGTGCCCAGTTTGTTACCCTTTGAAAATAAAGATTGTTCATTCGTTCGTTAATTTAACCATAAATATCAATAATGGAGAAGACTGTCTTTAACAGACAGTGGCAGACCTCTTCGCTGTAGGAGTACAGTTGTCTTCAACTAACTAGAAGAGAATGAACAATGGGATAACTTGTAATACACAGAGCAGACTTTCCTTTAATGGGCACGAACTGACTGTCTTCAACTAAATGAGAGAGAACCGTCTTCAATTTTTACAGGAAAATTGTCATCAAAACAACTGCCAGCAACAAGTCCAAATACACAAAGTTATCAAAATAACAATATCATCAACAACATTAAATCAACAAAATTCTAAACAAACGTGGTGAACATAAACATGTCACATGTGGTTTTCCTGGCACCAGATGAAAATCCTAAGGCAAAAGACCTTAGGGTGTCAAAGATATAAATGGAAAAACAACATGAAGATAGGATCAGGATACAGCCTAGCAGTCTACAATAAAGTGAACCACTCAATATCCATTACTACCAATCTTCCCTGTGGAGATGGCACTGGATAATGATCAGAGAATTAGATTTTTCAAGAGATGTTAGTATATTTGGTGAATCTGTAAAGACATTGGCTTTGCAAGTGTGAGATATCTGAAGTGAACCTAGTGGCTTTTAGATTCAACTATGTGGCATTTTAATAGTTCAGTAACTACACAAAAAACTGGGTGCAGACTATGTATAATTATTATGTACTGTTGAAAACACAGAATGAAACGAAGCCAAGGTGCCACACTTGAAGACTTCAATCAAAAGAGCTTCATCTTCACATGTGTATGGCACAAAACATTTGACCATGCTGACAACATAACACTAGAAACAATCTTTCAGCACTGCACATGAGCGAGTTAATTAACGTACATTTCCCAAAGACTTCATGAAAGATTCCATGTTATATTCATTCTCATACTGGCTTTCATCCCAGAGCTCTTCTAAACTCTCTAGGATGGTTCGGACATTTTCCGTCTTCAGTGCTTTCCTAGCCCTCTTGTCCTCTCCATTGATTGAGGTCCCTCCTGACACAGCGGCTTTCTTGGAGTCGTCTAACACAAACAGATCCAGAAGCTGGTCTGTGCCCATAGTCTGCAGGCTGGAGTTCTCCTGCGTGATCACTGTGTTGGCAATGGCCATCTTGAACTTCTGAAGTCTGTTGACAAATCACAGAATGTATTATGAAAGTATTCTTAAACACCACAGAGTCTTACAATCTGTACTGATGAAGTGTGCTATCCTACAATCTGTGTTGATGTAGTGTGCTATCCTACAATCTGTATTGATGTAGTGTGCTATCCTATAATCTGTATTGATGAAGTGTGCTATCCTACAATCTGTATTGATGAAGTGTGCTATAATACAATCTGTATTGATGAAGTGTGCTATACTACAATCTGTATTGATGAAGTGTGCTATAATACAATCTGTATTGATGAAGTGTGCTATCCTACAATCTGTATTGATGAAATGTAGTGTGCTATCCTACAATCTGTATTGATGTAGTGTGCTATCCTTCAATCTGTATTGATGAAGTGTGCTATCCTACTATCTGTATTGATGTAGTGTGCTATCCTACAATCTGCATTGATGAAGTGTACTATCCTACAATCTGTATTGATGAAGTGTGCTATCCTACAATCTGTATTGATGAAATGTAGTGTGCTATCCTACAATATATATTGATTAAGTGTGCTATCCTACAATCTGTATTGATGTAGTGTGCTATCCTTCAATCTGTATTGATGTAGTGTGCTATCCTTCAATCTGTATTGATGAAGTGTGCTATCCTACAATCTGTATTGATGAAGTGTGCTATCCTACAATCTGTATTGATGAAGTGCGCTATAATACAATCTGTAATGATGAAGTGTGCTATAATACAATCTGTATTGATGTAGTGTGCTATCCTACAATCTGTATTGATGAAGTGTGCTATAATACAATCTGTATTGATGAAGTGTGCTATCCTACAATCTGTATTGATGAAATGTAGTGTGCTATCCTACAATATATATTGATGAAGTGTGCTATCCTACAATCTGTATTGATGTAGTGTGCTATCCTTCAATCTGTATTGATGAAGTGTGCTATCCTACTATCTGTATTGATGTAGTGTGCTATCCTACAATCTGTATTGATGAAATGTAGTGTGCTATCCTACAATATATATTGATGAAGTGTGCTATCCTACAATCTGTATTGATGAAGTGTGCTATCCTACAATCTGTATTAATGAAGTGTGCTATCCTACAATCTGTATTGATGAAGTGTGCTATACTACAATCTGTATTGATGAAGTGCGCTATAATACAATCTGTATTGATGAAGTGTGCTATCCTACAATCTGTATTGATGAAATGTAGTGTGCTATCCTACAATATATATTGATGAAGTGTGCTATTCTACAATCTGTATTGATGTAGTGTGCTATCCTTCAATCTGTATTGATGAAGTGTGCTATCCTACTATCTGTATTGATGTAGTGTGCTATCCTACAGTCTGTATTGATGTAGTGTGCTATCCTACAATCTGTATTGATGAAATGTAGTATGCTATCCTACAATATATATTGATGAAGTGTGCTATCCTACAATCTGTATTGATGTAGTGTGCTATCCTTCAATCTGTATTGATGTAGTGTGCTATCCTTCAATCTGTATTGATGTAGTGTGCTATCCTACAATCTGTATTGATGAAGTGTGCTATCCTACAATCTGTATTGATGAAGTGTGCTATCCTACAATCTGTATTGATGAAGTGTGCTATAATACAATCTGTATGATGAAGTGTGCTATCCTACAATCTGTATTGATGAAGTGTGCTATAATACAATCTGTATTGATGTAGTGTGCTATCCTACAATCTGTATTGATGAAGTGTGCTATAATATAATCTGTATTGATGAAGTGTGCTATCCTACAATCTGTATTGATGAAATGTAGTGTGCTATCCTACAATATATATTGATGAAGTGTGCTATCCTACAATCTGTATTGATGTAGTGTGCTATCCTTCAATCTGTATTGATGAAGTGTGCTATCCTACAATCTGTATTGATGAAGTGTGCTATCCTACAATATATATTGATGAAGTGTGCTATCCTACAATCTGTATTGATGAAGTGTGCTATCCTACAATCTGTATTGATGAAGTGTGCTATAATACAATCTGTATTGATGAAGTGTGCTATCCTACTATCTGTATTGATGAAGTGTGCTATCCTACTATCTGTATTGATGAAGTGTGCTATCCTACAATCTGTATTGATGAAGTGTGCTATCCTACAATCTGTATTGATGAAGTGTGCTATCCTACAATCTGTATTGATGAAGTGTGCTATTCTACAATCTGTATTGATGAAGTGTGCTATCCTACAATCAGTATTGATGAAGTGTGCTTCCTACAATCTGTATTGATGAAGTGCGCTATAATACAATCTGTATTGATAAAGTGTGCTATCCTACAATCTGTATTAACGAAGTGTGCTATCCTACAATCTGTATTGATGAAGTGTGCTATCCTTCAATATGTCTACTGTAAGATCTGTACAGCTATGGAATAACCAGCAAAGTTTTTGGGGAAAAAAACATTTTTAATAGGGTAAAAATAACTAATAGGTAAACTTAATGAAGAAAGTATTGATATTTCTGAAATACATAAAACTAACAAAGGACTGAAGGAAACAATCTTGTAGCACAAATTAACAAGAATGGAAAAGTAGTTTCTGAAGATAATTTTATAATAAATACTAAGTAGGATTAACATTTTAAAATAAATACTAACTAGGAATACCATTTTGTAACAAATAATAACTAGGATTGGCAAACACATTTTGGGGAGAAACATTGTATCTGGCAACTTCTGTCTGCAACAAGCACTTACCCCATAATCTTCTCCTCCAAGGTTCCCCTAGTTATGAGACGGTAGACATTCACCACTTTCTTCTGACCGATTCGGTGGGCTCGATCCATTGCCTGAGGGAAAACAAGTCACTTCAGCATGATCAAGTTAAAATGGATACTTGATAACAGAATCAATGTGACTATGTACCAGAGAAACCTATAGATCTCCAGAGAAACCTATAGATCTCCAGAGAAACCTATAGATCTCCAGAGAAACCTATAGATCAATTGCAAGTTATTAAAAGGTATTATACCATAACAGATAGTGTAGAGTGAGTTGGTTAAAGGCCTATAGTCCAATAGGAGATGACGAGTGAAAGAATTAAGGTACATATCCCAACAGCATGCAAGCCATAAAATGAAGCTGAACAATAATCATGATTTCTTCCAGCAAAAGATTCTGTAGGTAGTTCTACAAAATGATTGCCTCCTCCCCTAGCTGCTCTAGACAACAGTGTCTGTATGTGTGGTTCTCACCAATCAAGAGGCAGTATGTATATGTGAGAGCACAGCTACATCACCTAAACTGTCCTTTCACATTATGGTGAGAAAAATGTGGAAAAGAATTATCACCAGAAATTTCAATGTGGGTTTGATGCAGAGAAATGAACAAGAAATTAAATGTCTGTGTTATCGATGCTCATACAGAGATGTTTCCATATACAAAAGAACCTACAGTTACGCTTTACACAATATTCAACAGCTTTTGACAAAATGAAACATCAAAAGAAGGTAACATTTTTCATGAACTCAACATAGATGAAAAAGACCTATGGATAATAAGAGACATATATTGGCAGCAAGAATGTGCCATCAGATACAAATGAAAGCGTAGTGATTTTACAGCAATTAAACATGGAGTCAGACAAGGATGTGTTTTATCACCTGATATTTTCAAATTTACAGTGTGACAATAGTCAGAATGGGGGGTCAGTTGATCTATAAAATATTGGTGTAGCACCATATGCTTTAAGGTAAGACAGTCATTTACTACTTTTTTTTTGTTTGGGTTAATACTCAGAAACACTTGTGGTTCATAGTACACACAACTGTATATAAATGTCACGAAGCATTTGTTGAGTATAGATGCATATCAATCACAATAACCAAGAGCAATGAGACCCATAGCGTGTAAGCTATGAAACTCCTATACATATGCAGACAAGGACACCATCACCATCTTCTCTCGACTTACCTGGAGATCCTTCATGGGATTCCAGTCATGCTCCACAAATATGACTGTATCGGCACCTGTCAAGTTCAAACCCAGACCTCCCACATGGGTTGTCAGTAGCAGGATGTCAATGGATGGGTCATTGTTGAACCTGAGGATAAGGTTCCACAGACAAAAAGAATGAGAAAAAGGGACAATCTGTGGTTATTTTGTACAAAGTCTTGGCAGCAATTCTCAAATAAGAACAGTTAGGAGGCTCAATAAAAGACTACAAAGTACAAACATATGCAAAACCCAGCATTAAACATTCAATAAGTAAGCGACTATAAAGTTATTACATCAATTAGTCCTAGTCAATTGTGTTACCTTAACCAAATCAGTCAGTTATTACTTTAACCTCTTGTCCCAGCCAAATGTTACACTGACCCAGTCAATCATTACAGTCAGATTATTATTCTCTTTATCAATTCCATCTGTCCCAGCCATTAGTTACACTAACCCAATCAGTCAGTTATTATGTCTACTCCATCTGTCCCAGCCAGTAGTTACACTAACCCAATCAGTCAGTAATTATGTCAACTTCATCTGTCCCAGCCAGTTGTTACACTAACCCAATCAGTCAGTAATTACTTCAACTTCATCTGTCCCAGCCAGTAGTTATAGTAACCTAATCGGTCAGTTATTATGGTAACTCAATCTTCCCAGCCACTAGTTAAACTAACCCAATCAGTCAGTTATTATGTTTACTCCATCTGTCCCAGCCAGTAGTTGCACTAACCCAATCAGTCAGTAATTACTTCCAACTCCATCTGTCCCAGCCACTAGTTAAACTAACCCAATCAGTCAGTAATTACTTCCAACTCCATCTGTTCCAGCCAGTAGTTGCACTAACCCAATCAGTCAGTAATTACTTCCAACTCCATCTGTCCCAGCCAGTAGTTGCACTAACCCAATCAGTCAGTAATTACTTCCAACTCCATCTGTCCCAGCCACTAGTTAAACTAACCCAATCAGTCAGTAATTACTTCAACTCCATCTGTCCCAGCCACTAGTTAAACTAACCCAATCAGTCAGTAATTACTTCCAACTCCATCTGTCCCAGCCACTAGTTAAACTAACCCAATCAGTCAGTAATTACTTCAACATCATCTGTCCCAGCCACTAGTTAAACTAACCCAATCAGTCAGTAATTACTTCCAACTCCATCTGTCCCAGCCACTAGTTAAACTAACCCAATCAGTCAGTAATTATGTCAACTTTCAATCGTCCCAGCCAGTAGTTATACTAACCCAATCAGTCAGTATTTATGTCAACTTCATCTGTCCCAGCCAGTAGTTAAACTAACCCAATCAGTCAGTAATTACTTCAACTCCATCTGTCCCAGCCAGTAGTTGCACTAACCCAATCAGTCAGTAATTACTTCCAACTCCATCTGTCCCAGCCAGTAGTTAAACTAACCCAATCAGTCAGTAATTACTTCAACTTCATCTGTCCCAGCCAGTAGTTACACTAACCCAATCAGTCAGTAATTATGTCAACTTCATCTGTCCCAGCCAGTAGTTATACTAACCCAATCAGTCAGTAATTATGTCAACTTCATCTGTCCCAGCCAGTAGTTAAACTAACCCAATCAGTCAGTAATTACTTCAACTCCATCTGTCCCAGTTGTTACACTAGCCCAATCAGTCAGTAATTACTTCAACTCCATCTGTTCCAGCCAGTTGTTACACTAGCCCAATCAGTCAGTAATTACTTCAACTCCATCTGTCCCAGCCACTAGTTAAACTAACCCAATCAGTCAGTAATTACTTCAACTCCATCTGTCCCAGCCAGTAGTTGCACTAACCCAATCAGTCAGTAATTACTTCAACTCCATCTGTCCCAGCCAGTTGTTACACTAACCCAATCAGTCAGTAATTACTTCAACTCCATCTGTCCCAGCCAGTAGTTAAACTAACCCAATCAGTCAGTAATTACTTCAACTTCATCTGTCCCAGCCAGTAGTTATAGTAACCTAATCGGTCAGTTATTATGGCAACTCAATCTTCCCAGCCACTAGTTAAACTAACCCAATCAGTCAGTTATTATGTCTACTCCATCTGTCCAGCCGTAGTTGCACTAACCCAATCAGTCAGTAATTACTTCCAACTCCATCTGTCCCAGCCACTAGTTAAACTAACCCAATCAGTCAGTAATTACTTCCAACTCCATCTGTCCCAGCCAGTAGTTGCACTAACCCAATCAGTCAGTAATTACTTCCAACTCCATCTGTCCCAGCCAGTAGTTGCACTAACCCAATCAGTCAGTAATTACTTCCAACTCCATCTGTCCCAGCCAGTAGTTGCACTAACCCAATCAGTCAGTAATTACTTCCAACTCCATCTGTCCCAGCCATTAGTTACACTAGCCCAATCAGTCCGTAATTACTTCAACCCCATCTTCCCAGCCAGTAGTTGCACTAACCCAATCAGTCAGTAATTACTTCCAACTCCATCTGTCCCAGCCACTAGTTAAACTAACCCAATCAGTCAGTAATTACTTCCAACTCCATCTGTCCCAGCCAGTAGTTAAACTAACCCAATCAGTCAGTAATTACTTCAACTTCATCTGTCCCAGCCAGTAGTTACACTAACCCAATCAGTCAGTAATTACTTCCAACTCCATCTGTCCCAGCCACTAGTTAAACTAACCCAATCAGTCAGTAATTATGTCAACTCCATCTGTCCCAGCCAGTAGTTATACTAACCCAATCAGTCAGTAATTACTTCCAACTTCACCTGTCCCAGCCAGTAGTTATAGTAACCTAATCGGTCAGTTATTATGGCAACTCAATCTTCCCAGCCACTAGTTAAACTAACCCAATCAGTCAGTTATTATGTCAACTTCATCTGTCCCAGCCAGTAGTTATACTAACCCAATCAGTCAGTAATTACTTCCAACTTCATCTGTCCCAGCCAGTAGTTATAGTAACCTAATCGGTCAGTTATTATGGCAACTCAATCTTCCCAGCCACTAGTTAAACTAACCCAATCAGTCAGTTATTATGTCAACTTCATCTGTCCCAGCCAGTAGTTAAACTAACCCAATCAGTCAGTAATTATGTCAACTCCATCTGTCCCAGCCAGTAGTTATACTAACCCAATCAGTCAGTAATTACTTCAATCCCCATCTTCCCAGCCACTAGTTAAACTAACCCAATCAGTCAGTAATTATGTCAACTCCATCTGTCCCAGCCAGTAGTTATACTAACCCAATCAGTCAGTAATTACTTCAACTTCATCTGTCCCAGCCACTAGTTAAACTAACCCAATCAGTCAGTAATTATGTCAACTCCATCTGTCCCAGCCAGTAGTTATACTAACCCAATCAGTCAGTAATTACTTCCAACTTCATCTGTCCCAGCCACTAGTTAAACTAACCCAATCAGTCAGTTATTATGTCAACTTCATCTGTCCCAGCCAGTAGTTACACTAACCCAATCAGTCAGTAATTACTTCAACTTCATCTGTCCCAGCCAGTAGTTAAACTAACCCAATCAGTCAGTTATTATGTCAACTCCATCTGTCCCAGCCAGTAGTTATACTAACCCAATCAGTCAGTAATTACTTCCAACTTCATCTGTCCCAGCCAGTAGTTATAGTAACCTAATCGGTCAGTAATTACTTCCAACTTCATCTGTCCCAGCCAGTAGTTATACTAACCCAATCAGTCAGTAATTACTTCCAACTTCATCTGTCCCAGCCAGTAGTTATAGTAACCTAATCAGTCAGTTATTATGGCAACTCAATCTTCCCAGCCACTAGTTAAACTAACCCAATCAGTCAGTCATTTCAGTGAGTTACTGCCTCAACCCCATCTGTCCCAGCCAACTGTTATTCTAAACTATCCGCCTGGAACAAACAAGAGTTCAGCCCACACAACCACAATTAACCTCACTTTATTTGTGTCACACACCTACAGAATGAATTACCTACAACTTTTATATAAGTAACTCACAATTCACTTTTGAAAACACGTTGAAATCTCCAGCCCCTTCCCCAAACACACCAATGGCCTATTCAGACTTCTTATAGACAACAAAACTTTGGTCCTAGTTCACTAGAAGATTTCAGAAAGTACAATCAAGTTATCCAGCCATGTGCAGCACACAGGCCAAGTGGTAAATGAGGCACTCACCTGTGTACGATATCATGTCTGGAGCCTGTAGGAACACTTCCATCCAATCGCAGGAATGTAACACTGGGCATACAGGTTCTGTAGGAAACATTGATAGTAATCACATTGGTGTGTTGTGAGCTATGAATTTCATGTAGAGTGCTTTTACATCTGTCCATGGTTGTTTGTAGTGTGAACTGCATGTTCAGAAATATGGCAGCCGGCCATTCGCTGAACTAACTGGGTTGCCTTATGCAGTAATGTGTGGCTGCTGGTTTTCTAGTGACTGCTGCTTCCATCGACGATGAACTGTATTTGTTTTTTTTTTTTTTTTTTTGGGGGGGGGGGGGGGGGGGGGGGGGGGAGACACTTTAGTGTTGGCATTCTGGCAGCGGCATTATGAATGGTTTACCTGTGTGGACTGTTAGTTAGTTGAGACTCCTGTCCGTTCCACTTTTCACATGTGGCAGTGAGGAGTATTTTGTGCGATATTCACCAGCACAGGAACAGAGCATAATGGAGCGACCCTTTGCCGTGAAGTTGGAACCGCGACTAACGACTAGCTAACATAATATTAATGTGTTGTAAACCTTTTACTGAACACTAGTCAACAAGCAGAACCAAATCCCCTGAAACCAAAACAGTGTAGTTATACAGAGAAATGCTGGGAATACCTTGGTCAGAAGAAATGGTAGTCTAAATGTTTTGAGGAAAAAAAAAATCAAGGCACAAATAATTTATCACAGACACCAGAAAGAGGTAATCAACATATTTTGCCCAGACAAGTTACTCTATCCGGTTCTCGGGTTTATAGGGATACATAAGCTCCTGTATCCAGTTCTTGGGTTATAGAGATACATAAGCTCCTCATCCAGTTCTTGGGTTTATAGGGATACATAAGCTCCTCTATCCAGTTCTTGGGGTTATAGGGATACATATGCTCCTCTATTCAGTTCTTGGGGTTATAGGGATACATAAGCTCCTCTATCCAGTTCTTGGGGGTTATACGGACACACATAAGCTCCTCCATCCAGTTCTTTAGACTAGAGGCACACATAAGCTCCTCTACTACTTTAAGATAGAGACATACAAGAGGGAGACACATTTCACTGCACAGAAGGATATGTGTACTTACTTGAGTAAGTCCTTCTCCACAATGTCCAACATACTCTTGAGCTGACAGAACAAAAGAACCCGATGCTGGCTGACCACTGGGACAGAGTCCACTCCTTGCTGGTTCCCAGATGCTGCCCCTGCTGAGTTTGCCACAGCCACACCGATGCCACAGTCATTCAGCAGTTGTCTGTGATTTAAAGAAAAGAATGCTTCATACTGCAAATGTAATGTTAGTTTTAATAGACTCCAAGGGTAATTAATACTTTTTACCTGCTCCAGATGTTGTATGGTATGATCTGTCTTTACTAAAACTAATATTACAAGTAGTACAAACAATTACTATTACTGGAACAGGGAAGAGAAGAGAAGAGAGAGGGAAGAAATAAAGTGGAGGAAGGAAGAGGTTTATCTGACATGAAGAAAAATAAAGCAGAGGAAGACAGAAAGAAGTTTAAAGGAAGACAGACATTAAATCTAATGTAAAATAGTTCTTGAATACTTTAGTGCAACACCTGAACAATAATTGTGATTGTATGCCTTTTCTACAACCAAACAACATACAATTAATCCTGAAGCTGGAAGCTACTATGGGTCTGTGAAGTGTAAGGTCCACCCCATTCTGTAGGCCTAAATATATAAAGGAAAAGGTGGTTAAGTCTTTTCCCTTCTTAATGGACAAGCGCCGGCATCGAACTCTTGTCTGACAGCACTCGTGACATCATCTGCGTAACCCCTTTAACGATTATACCAATGAGGCTGCTGAATTGTCCATTACATATTTTATTTATATTAACACAGAATATGTATCATGATCACCAGTCATCTGATCTCATCTCATCTCATCATGTTCCTCTTGTACCTTGCGGTGTCGAGGTGAAGTATAAACATCGTGAGAATGCCCGATTATGGGCTTCATATATCGATTTTCCCATTGACTCTGCTATTCCCTCCGTCCAACGTTTACGTGGTCGGCCTCTTCCTCTGTTTCCATCTGGTCTATACATCATTGCTTGTTGTGGTATGCTGTTGACTGGTAACCTACTTGCATGGCCAAACCATTTGACTTGCTGCTTTCTAATAAAATCTAGTGCTGCTTTAACCCCCACTTTAGTCCTGATTTCTTCATTTCTGATCTTATCTCTTCTTGATACGTTGAGTATTCTTCTCAGGAACCTCATTTCTGTTGTGATTTTTCTTTTCTCTTTTTCTGTCATTGTCCAGGTTTGGCATTTCATGTTATGTTCCCTACACATTTCGTTTAGACTATTCATGTGGTCTTGTAATTCAGCTTCTGATTTTGCTATTAGTGCTTGGTCGTCCGCAAACAGGAGTTCTCTAATGGTTAGATTTGCAGATGGTTCTTCTGTGTTCTCGTCATGCAGTATTCTTGCTGTCTCTGCTTGGCTGGTTTCTTTACATATGTTGTCTATATATGTTATGAACAAGAGAGAGGACAGGACACAACCTTGTTGTACTCCAGATCTTATGGCGAAGGGTTCTGAGAGTCCTCCAGTTGCTCTCACTATGCATTCACTGTTGTTGTATAAACTTCTACATAGGTTTGTTAGATGTATCATCAGTGCATTCATGAATTTTACCAGAGGTACAGGGTGTTCCGGCAATATTTAGCCACATGTAATACAGAATTTTCTCTCTCACACACACACCAGAGGGAGGGTGGGTGGGAGAGAGAGGGGGAGACAGATGCACAGAAGCAACTGAAAGGCATAGACACTCACACAGTATGCTTTACAAAGAATCCACCAGGACAAAAGAGGTCGACTTACTTCAAGGCCATGAGTTTCGGAGCATGTAACAAATCATGCAAACTGGAGTTCTGCTGCTGTAGATTAGCTGTGATCTCCCTGTACCTGGGATGAGACGGGGTCAACACAAGACCTGGGTGGTTGCACACTTTGCGAAGATATTGCAGAGCCTAGCGTGTGGCAGATTCAAAACATGAGATCAATCATGAAAACAAGGTCCATGTGCAATACACCACAACAATCCACACATGTTGACATCAAAATATAATTCACATCTGAATACATCAAAATATGTAAACACATAGACAACATTAGCCCGGATCTGACGACACATTTAAAATATACCCCTTATGTGCCAGATAATATATAATTTTTTTAATAGATAAATGTAAGTGCACAAAATATGAACATATTTTTCAAATAAGCCTCAAAATCTTCATAGTCCTGATGGATGAAAAGTACACAAATACTGTCTTTTGAAATAAACTCCTCCACCAAGACCTCAAACCTGACTTGCTACATAAGGCTACTCCCATCTGCTGCTGTCAGCTTCAGCCGCGGCCATCTGTATTGCAAATTTAACAATCCTTTAAAGGAATCAAGAAAATAGTTTTTCTTTCCTTAAGTCTTACTACTGTAGTTATGTTACTTCAGCAGGACTAAAGGAAATGGTTTATTGCAATTAGTGACTACATTACTTCAGCAGGAATATAATTTTCTATAACCATAGATTTAACAATTTTAGCTGTTATTTCAACATGAAATGAGGAAACTGTTTACTACAACTAGAGATTTCACAACCGTAACTACGTCACTCCAATTTGAAACAAGAAAATGGTTTTCTAAAACTAGAGATTTAACAAATGGATCTGTTATGTCAACATGAAACAAGGAAATCATTTTATAAAACTACACTTTGAACAATTGTAGCTATGTTACTTCAACATAAAACAATGAAATAGTTTTATAAAACAAGAGATTTAACAATTATAACTGTTACATGAAACAAGGAAATAGTTGTATAAAACTAGACATTGAACAATTGTAGCTATGTTACTTCATCATGAAACAAGCTGTTTTCTAGAACTAGAGGTAAGGCAATTTATGGCTAAGCTACTCCAGTAGCAGCTTCCAATGCAGGTCTGCCTCTGCTCTGAGATTATATTTGAATAGAGGAATAGAATTGGCTACACCATCTCATATTTCCATTATCTAAGAGGTGTTAAAGTTAGCACCTCATACCCATACAAGAGTACCTAACAACAGATCACCATAGCTTATCAAAAAGAAACAAAACTGTGCCCAGCTGCGGCCACTGCTTCATTGCACCAACGTTGTAGATGTTACTAACTAACCTGGAATATATGAGTTGTGCTCTGGTTTGTGACCCGCTTCTCTTTACCCTCCTCGCCTCCCTTCACGGTTTCATCCACGGTGCGTTTCGCTCTTGATTTAGCAAAGTCTTCATAAAGCTCCACCTTGATGTAAATTAAAGCCAAAAATTATTACTCTGTTTTAAAATGCATTATTATCTTAAAAAACTACAATGGTTGAGGAGAAATCATTGTTCACAACAGTATACTGCATTGTCACATACTTTACCTCAAAGATAATTATCATAGAAATACACCAACACCAACACATTTAGAATAGGCACTTGGAATGTTAGGCCATGGCAGAAACAGGAAAGTTAAATAATGCAGTAAAGAAATTGAAAATATGACAATTAATGTCTTAGGAATGAGTGAAATGCAGTGGAAGGGATCTGGTAAAATAATAGCAGACAAACTTTGTGAGTTAGTAAATTGAGACAAGGTATGACCATCTCATCAAACTAATTGTGATAGAAACCCTGGCTGTGAGAGTATTCTCAATGCAATGGCACCAGCTTCCTGAAAGAGGACCAGGTGAAATGATGACCTGTGCTCTTGGAGGAGCTTCAAATGGAATAGTAATGGGAGGGTAGGGTATTTTCCTGTAATTTAATCTTTGTTGAACTAACACCCAAACCTAACATTTGAAAATATAACTGTAATAATAATCCTGTACTTTCTAAAACATGTATCCACTGTAAACAAAATACCTGATTAAGTCAATGTAAAACTGACAAGTGTGAGCGCAAAGCCAACTACAAAACAAAAGTCAAGGACAAAGAGAATATGTACTCCTACCTGCAAGGGGCTCAGGTCACAGTAGTAATCTTGCATGATCTTTGGTGGCAGGTCTTGTAACACATCCTCCTTTAGACGACGGAGAATAAATGGCAGAACTTGTCGATGGAGGGATTCCATGGCTAAGGCACCTGTGGTTGGATTGAAGATGTTGAAGTTTACAGAAGACCTTCTCAAAGATATTTTGTGAAAAGCTTCATCTCTTTCTATTCTGCATAAAACTAATCAAATAAAGACAAGAACTATGATGCTGTAATTTAATAATTATAAATAACCTTCCCATTTGTTAACTATGATTGGTGGTCACAATGTAACTTATGCTATGTTGATGATAGCAACAAGTGAGAAGTAACTACGCACTATGATAGAGACGATTGCTGTAGAAAGTGAAAACATGGGCCTCAGCTTGAATAATAGGAAGATAGAGTAATGGTAGTATCATAGAAACTGATAATGCCTACAGTAAAGAAGTTCAAGTATTTTGGCACATGAATACCATCAGATGGAAGATATACAGAGATAAAGAATAAAATAGGACAAGCAAACTGCGTAATAGATCCCTGCCATATGACGTTAGACAAGAACTCTTTTATGGTACATATAACCAGGTTTAACATATGGCTATGAATCCTGGACAGTTAAAAAACAAGCAACAACAAACTCATAGGTTTGGTTTTACAGAACAATGTTGAAAATTCCTTGGACAGCCAAAATGAGTAATCAGAATGTTTTGAAAGAGGCTAAGACACACAAACAACTTCTTATAAACATCAGAAAAATCTGTCTTCCTTTTTGCCATATTATGGGAAGAAAAGAAACTGGAACATGCCGTGACAGCTAGAAAGATTTGTGGAAAGAGATATAAAGAAAGAAAGAGAGAGAGAGAGAGGAGAGGAGAGGAGAGGAGAGAGAGAGAGAGAGAGAGAGAGAGAGAGAGAGAAAGTGAATATTTTTGACAGCTTTTGTCATGGCATGGAAGGGTGTGATACAAGCTGTTGGAGACCACAAGGTAATCATCCACTCTGGCTGGCAAGGCACTTGATAATAATGAACCTTCCCATTACCAAAACAGCAAACTGTTAACAAACCTGCTTCCTGTTCTTTAGCTGTGCTCTTCGGATCTCTACTCTGCAATATTGGTTTTCCATATTTAGCTTGAAACTGGCGTTCAGTTCCCAGAAATCCTGGCATGAGAAAGTCAAAGAGAGACCACAGGTCTAGCACGTTGTTCTGTATCGGTGTTCCAGAAAGGATCAGTCTGTGGTTACAAACAAGTTGCTTTGTTGCCTTGGCAAGCTGTCAAATAAACAGAAATACATCCCAGTGTTACATCATTCATACAGGTTTCTCGTGAAATACTTCAGAGTTTGCAAATTGGAGAAGACTTTAACAGAATAAACTATCAACTGGCTAATGAAAAAGAATAAGACAAAACAAAACTTCAATAATAAAAACCAATTCTTAACCCGTAAAAAATTTTAAATATTAGGGAATTATTTTTTTTTTAACATCAATGGAAGAGTAAAAGCAGATTAAAGCCGAATAGGGCCAGGCAAAAACCAATTTTCCGCATAAGAGATCTTATCCAAACCCAAGGTCAGTATATACTGAATTAAACCCTCCCGAAAGCTTTTGTAGGTTTTTGCTTAAATTCTTTTTAATTTTTGGAAATGAAAAATTTAAAAAAATTTTAAAAAATTAAACAAAGAATTTTTTTTCCTAAAAAATTTTTAATTCCTTTAGACTCCAAATTTTAACCTAAATATGCCCTGAAACGGGAAATTTAACAAATTTTTAAAAAAAAAAAAAAAAAAAAAAAAAAAAAAAAAAAAAAAAAAAAAAAAAAAAAAAAAAAAAAAAAAAAAAAAAAAAAAAAAAAAAAAAAAAAAAAAAAAAAAAAAAAAAAAAAAAAAAAAAAAAAAAAAAAAAAAAAAAAAAAAAAAAAAAAAAAAAAAAAAAAAAAACCTATTTTCCCCTTTTTATAACTTTTAACAATATTTTTAGAAAAGTTCATGATTGCTGAAACGGCTAATGAACTGCATAATAACAAAGAAAGGACAACAGCTTTCTTCGTATGGTGTTAGAAGACAGCATTAAGACACGGTGACCTGGCAAAGATCAGAAAAACAGGTCAACTTCAAGAGATTCTGGAAATATTAGAGTGGCAATTGGAGAAGACTTTACAGAATAAAATATCACTGTGAATGAATAGCAGTACACAAACAACATTCAATAAGTACCAATAAACCATGATTAGCAAATCAACAACACAGAACATCAGAAAAGGATCCCTGTTCACACCATGAGGTGTATGGGATATATGGTGTTGGTCCCCTATTGTTTGACCTGTCTGCACTCAATGGGAGAGGCGGTCAACATTATGCCAGCCGCCTGTACTTGCCAGCATAGTTCCTTGATTTTAGGCTGGATTGACTTGAGATTCCAGGTCAATGAAAACAATGCCTGCATCAAAGAAGCTTTGAATACATAATCACCAGGCTGACAGACAAGAATACTAGCGACTGCACTACTACAGACCCTACACAGCACAAGCTATCTGTAGTGTATTTATGAGAACATTAATTCTGTTTAAAATATAGTTTGGCAAATGCATCAGATTAAATCACATTTATTTAAATTATTGTTTTTTAAACAAAGCACTCTTTTGTTTCTGCTAAATATAATTTCTCCTATACTGACTAAAATATAGCAGCTCTCACCTTTGTCTTCCCATTCCTGATAATATGTCCCTCATCCAATATACAGTAATTCCACACAATATTGCTGTTAGGAAAACATAAGTCATACAATCTTGTTATAACTTGTTGTAACATATAATAATAATAAGACATGCGCAAATTACTTATGTACTGTCGTATGTCATTTTATGAAAGTTTTACATAGTCCTGAAAGTACTAGAGAGTATGAGAAAGGCCACCATGATCTAAGGTCAATGAGAGGACATTCCCAAATGCACCTTCAGGTGGTAGAGGATGGGCAGTGCACAATAGTGTGACAAAAGTAATTTATGAGACCAAGTATCCACAGGAATAAATGGATAACTCTACACACAACAGAACACGATACTCACGTCTGGACAGCCATAAATGTCTGGCAAAAATGTGCTACACTACCCATATGGATGTAGACAGTAAGGGAAAACCACTGCATTATCTTTACAAGAATGAACAAGAAGGCCTGCATTTCCCAAGACAATTCCTGGTACTCATTTTAGGCTGGATCAACCTGGAAGCCTGGGACAACTGAAAACATCTGCCCTGATTAGGATTTGAACAACTGACCATTGGGTCAGCAAGCAAGCATGCTAACCATTGCACTACCACAGCTCCCATAAGCCACGGTAACAAGAATCATATTCTCAATCTGCCAGGGTATCAAGGAAACAGGGCCCTTTGCCTCTGTGTATATAAGCCTAGTTGGTGGTACAGAATACGATTCATTTCAAGTAAATATGTCCAGATGCAAGCAGAAACGGGGCATTTGTCTGACTATTATCATCATCATCATCATCACATGTCCATGCCGAGTGGCACAGGCCATCATCTGTAAACATGCTATTCTCTGTTCTTGACAAATGCTACTGATGAACATCTGTGTTACTCTGTCAAGCCATCCAGCATTTTGCCCCTTTGTTGACCACTCTTTAACTCCTTTGATCTTCCTGACAGTCACAACCTTCTCTAGGCTTCTTCATCACATTAAAAAAAAAAGTTACATGTCCTTCACAGTACATTGCAATCAACCCCAGCATTTACTGGCTGCTTATGATTTACTAGACAATGTTAGTTCAGTAGTTTGCCATTGCTTTCTGAACATCTGATGCCTGATACCATTGAAATCAACGCAAATCGGTCTGCTTCCAAATCACCTGCAGCTTAATTCAAACCCCTGACTCGGCATACCGGGGAATTATGAAACTGCATCTCACTATCCCCTAAACCACAGCACCTCATCTCATGTGGTCAATCAATGATGACTGTCTTGTCCTGACGTGGGTAATTCAGTGTCTTTGTGAACTGCCCTCACACAGCACTTTAATAGTGGATGATATAACTTTTCATGGAATCCTTCCTTAGCATTCTACATAAAAGCCACATCTCTGTGGCCTCCATTTCTGCCTACTCTATTCAGTGTCCATCATTCCTAGGTGCACACTAGTATGGGCTGTATCTAACATCCTAAAACTCATGTCCTGACTTCCATAGACAAACTATCTGTATCTAAAGGAATGCTGGCACTGCTTGTATTATTCTGCATGTTATCTCAACGTTACCTTTTCCATTTGTTGTTATCACTGATGCTTAGACAATTGAATCTCTCTATTTGTTTCAGTTTTATCATTTATTATACTGGCTACTATACTCACCCAAAAAAATCAATATCAGTTCCTGACCACATCATAAGAAGCCACAATAAGATTGTGCTTGGGCACTTGCTTTTGTATTCTGAAACCAGAAATATTAATTTTACACAAATATATATATATATATAAAATGTGAACCCATTCACTAAATAGTTGGTAATTTTAACTGGCAAATAATTATGATGATGTTTTGCAATAGAGTACAGGTTTGTCAAGAGAATTTGATGAAAGGTTAACTAGAAGTGAGATTACAAATTTAGGAATAAAAACAAAACGATTCATCAAACCAAATATTAACATAACATTTTCCCCAAAAATTGTTTTGAAATTCATGATCAAGATTTGAAAAACATAAAAATACTAAAATGTTAGCTTGAATCATCACTAATAAAATACTGATGGTATACCATGAGAGATGTCAGCAGTTTGTTCAATGTGCCATAAGCAGACAAAGATAGAAAATCTCTGGCACACAGAACTGTGTATTGGCCTTGTTCGGAACATGCATCAACTCCCTTTTGGCTGTGATATGTTCAATTTCCAGCAGCAACAACCTTTGGCTATTTAAATAGTGCTGTGTCATTTTTACTTTAGAAAGCTTGAGGAACTAGTTTAAATATGTTATACATTTTGCTGATGATGATGATGAAAAGTTAATGGTAACACAATCAGACAGCACAAATGAAGATTAAATCAGTTCATCACCAGTTCTCTTACCTGCGTTAACTCCATGATTATTTCTCTTGAGAACCCCATACATAAATCATCAAATGCAACAACCCCACACAGAAGTAAAAAGAAAATATCATTGTGTACCAATTTAGGCTGATTCGACCTGGCAGCCTAAATCAATGAAGAAACATCCCTACCTTACAGGGGATTCAAATTCCTGGTCACCAGACGAGCAGGCAAGCAGGTTAGCCTCTGCGTTATTGTGGCTTCCCAACACATTAAGTACTGATCATTTATATGCCAGCTGAATCATGGGGATCACCCGGGTTAGACTCAGTGGCGAACTGCTAACTCCCCTCTCTACCTCTCAATGTCCTCAACATGTTTATTTCTTTCACGTCTTAAATATGCCAACCATATCCACATTTACTACCTTGTTTTACCTATTTTTCGGCATCCCAGATCACTATTGCACTTTCAGCGTGTCATATAAGCTAACATGTTACAAGTACACACTTACAAATGTTCACACACAGAAATTATAAATGGAATACATGGAAGTAGAATCCACGGGAATTAAGGAAAACAATTATTAACTTCTAAACTGACAGAAAACAAATGTTTAATACTACTGTATGTTAGAAAAGTATAATCTAAACTGATGATGAAAAGGCATAATTCAGAAGTAATAATAATCATCATCAAATGCCTTGCCAGCTGGCGTAGGCGTTCATGTCTCTCCTCGGTCTATGGTGTTCTGGATTAACTCCGCTGATGATATTCCTCCATGCCACTGTCTCAGTCTATCCAGCATCATTTCTCTTGGTCTGCCTCTGCCTCTCTTCCCCTTGATCTTTCCAGTCGTGACGATGTTCTCCATTGTCTCTCTTCTCATCACATGACCAAAGAAAGATATCTGTCTCTTTCTTATTATTGAATATAATGTTCTAGTTTCATTAGCCTCTTTCATGTAATCATTGTTAATTACTCTGGCAGTGCAAGGAATTGGCAACATTTAGTATCAGGAGCAACATCTCTGTTGCTTCAAAGTTCTTTCTACTTTTCATTTTGTTTAAATGCAGCTTTGCCTGCCCCATTCTGTTCTTAAGCTCTGTTGTGCATATGCCATCTGTTGTTATAATTGCCCTTAGGTATTTACAATTATCCACTTGGTTAAGCATGTTCCCTTCTATTTTTATTTCACATTTTGGCATCATTTTTTTTTTTTGGGGGATATCACCATTGTTACTGTTTTCTTGATATACAAGGGTCTTTTTATTGGACTCTGTTAGTAATAAAGGTAACATTAAAACCAGAAATCAATATGAAAATTTAAAATCTATAAAGTAATACAGAAAACAACAAAGACGCAAAGAAATAAGAAAAATTAAAATCTAAAAGTAATAAAGAAACCATCAGTTACATAGGAATAAGAACAAGTAAAATAGAAAAATGTTTAAGAAATCATCAAGGTCAAAAAGAAATAAAAAGTGCAATGAAAAAGTATGGAAAATATAGAAGCCAAAAAGAAGAAAGAACAAGTAAAATTCAAAAGTATTAATAAAAAACATAAAGAACACTATGTCAGAAAAGAAATTAAAATCCAAAAGTATTAACTTGCACAAACGTTTTAAAAAACACTAAAATCCAAAAGTATTAACTCACAAAGAAATTTTTAAAAATAACATCCAAGAGCATTATATAAACCACTGAACCCAGAAAGCAATAAGAAAAATTAACATCCAAAATAAATTTCCAAACACAAATAACGCAAACAAACTAATAAAGAAAAATAATGCAGAAGTTATAAAGAAACACCTCAGTACTAAAGTAACATAGAATGTATACAACTCACAAAATAATAAAGAAACAACAAAACTGAAGGTCAAGTCAGTATTATGTGTACAAATCAGACAATAATAGAGAAGCAAGCACTAGAAGTAAAAGATCCCCGGGAAGGTTAACCCGGTCAACAAATGCCCGCAGAAGTCGGATGTGTCGGCCTAACGGCGCAAGAACGCAGCTCTGCTGTAAACAGGCACAACGCAATCACGTCCGAAGAAAAAAACTCCGGATGAACGAAGAAGAAGAAGAACTAAACGATTATCTACCTGACTCGTTCAGCCGGTGGTCCGACATACATCAAAGGGTTGAGATAGGATGGATCAATAAACTTGCTGACCTCGTACACCCAGTGTCCCACTAGGGTTGGTGGACAGATGACTATGGATGGCAAACACTGGCAATCTGCATCCTGGGAGGTCTGTGTTCACACGGAGAAGAATGACAATGAGGGGCATGCAACACTGCAGTGCTGGTCATCTAGACAGGCTAAGAGAAATGCATGTTAACAATGACGAAGATCTTGTGTGTGTGTGGTGTGTGTGTGTGTGTGTGTTGTGTGTGTGTTGTGTGTGTGTGCGTGTGTTGTTAGAGGCAACTAATGAGGTTGGCATGAGACTAGCTACTTCAACGCACAGAAAACTGTACCTGACAAATCTAATTATGAACATGTCTGCACAATGCTCAGCAGTTGATTGCAGGCCCAGGCTCCATTAGGGGATAACAGGAAGAATACAGAGACGGGGGAGGGAGAACAGATGAAAATGAAGAAGAAAGGAAATCCTAAGGCAGTAGGGATGTGAAGCCTTGCGCCTTCATTGGAGAAAACTGTAAGAGAGCAAACTAGCAAATGGCTAAAAACATAATATCACAAACAAACGAGCAATAAAATACCAATAACCAATGACAAGAAAATCAACAACACAGAACTTCAGAACAGGATTTTTGTCTGTGCCATGGGGTGTATTGGGTATACAGTGTTGGCCCCATATTATTAGACCAATCTGCACCTGATGGGTGATGTGGTCAATATCATACCAGCTGCCTGTCCTTGCCAGCACAGTTCCTGGCGCCCATCGTAGGCTGGTTCCTTGAGGAGGAGATAATGAGGAGAGGGAGGAGAAGAAGAAGAGGAGGAGATGAAGAGGGGGAGAAGGAAGGAAATCTAAAGCAGATACTGTTGTGAGGATGTGAAGCCTTTGGCTTTCACATACACTAGGTATGGTGGGTTTGCTGGATGATGTCCCACTGATCAAAAGAAGAACTTATGATATCCAAAGACTTTTAATAGAATGTGCAACCTCATGGGAGGAAAAAAATACAAGTCACAAATGTACTTAATAAAATGTTGTGTATGGCTTGATGTCCTGGTTGGACAATGGACAATTAATGAGTAATGGAATGCTGTGGAAATTGGAGACAGCACAGATTTGTTTTTTTTTTCTTTCTTCTATTTTAAGAAGTATGTTGAGAATATCATACATATAGAAGAAAATAAATACTGAGGCATTACAAGATCACTCATTAAAACCACTCATGAAATGTACTGCGGCATATCAACAAAAGAGGTGACATTAGACATTTGACCTTATGTGGACAATACTAGGCAAAGAGAGGCAGGGAAAGACAGAGAAAGATGTATGTGAACAGCTGGAAACATAAAACATCTGCAAAATCACCTTTATGCAAATATTACAGACAGAATGGAGAGTCACGATTTTCAATTTCTGCTCCCAAATAGGCTTGTGACGGACATTGGGGATTTGTCAGTTCCAGTTTCCTTCTCAGAAAATGTGTAGAATATCTGGTACCTATTTTACCAGGCTGGATTAAACCCAAAGATAGCACAGTAAAAAGTTAGTAAAGGTTCTGTTGACAGGCCTAAAGCTTCATTGGCCATATGTTTTAGACCCATAACTGTGAAGACCAAGTGGTACTCAGCGGCTGATGTAGTCAGTACCACATCCCAAGACAATTTTCTGGCACCCGTTTTAGATTGAGTCCATCTGGAAGCCTGGGTCCATCTGGAAGCCCAGGTCCATCTTTAAATCCACCCTAACGCAGATTTAAACCCTTGACCGCCGGGCCTTCAGGTGAGCCTTGCTTTATCTCCTATGAGATAGGGATAGTCACTGGACATTTCCCCGCTGCAGCACTGTATGACTGTCTATGTGTCTGTCTCTTGTCAAGATTTCAGTTGTCACCAACAATTTTCTTGTCCATTTCTGAGTATTATCTGTTTGTGCATTCTTGGTCTTCCAGTTTTTCCCCGACACCTGCAGAAAGTTCAATGCTGAACAACCTAGTTAATTTTGGCGCATAAGGACGACACAGTAGTTTTCGTGTTTTTATAGTTCTTAATGAGATCTTTCTCAGTTCTGCAGTGTCAGATGATTTGAGCACACTGCCATTTCAGATATGGTCCTTGCCTGAGGGTGTGACTGAAACATCTCATTAAACTTTGCTTGATTGTTCCTTTCCATGTTTAGCATTCATTGTCCAATGTTTCACATAATCTGCAGTTGGAAGATGTTTGCAATGATCTGATCTCGGTTTGTAGTCACATGTTCTGATCATTCTTTATGGCAACTTATTACGTTTCTTAGCCCATTCTTTATAAACAAGTACTACATACTCAGTAACTGTCAACTTGTAGTTTTCTAGTCTCATTCTATACCCACTCAATAACCATCATGTGTTAACTGGCTCCTGCATCACTAAATACCATTCTAACTTGTCAAAATATAGAGATATGCTTGATACACAGTTAGTTGGTTAGTTAGTCGAGGTTCCAACTTCACGGCAACGAGTCGTCCCCATTATGCTCCATCCCTGTGCCAGTGAATATCACACAAAATGCTCCCCACTGTCCAATGTGAAAAGTGGAACAGACAGGAGTCTTGGCAAGCCAACAGCCCGCACAGGTACACTATGCATAATGCCGCTGCCAGAATGCCAACACAAAATTAATCCACGAAAACCACAGCTCATCGTCGATGGACACGACAGTCACCAGAAAGACCTCATTGAGGTCTTGATATACAAAGGTTAAAGGATAACAAACCTTGTACTTGACCTCGCGCTCAATGTGGTCTGTGGCCATAACACAGATAGACTGGAGGGTCTTCCCCAGGCCCATGTCATCACACAAGATCCCATGAAGCTTGTACTTATTCAAGAACCCCAACCAGTTGACACCATCCTAGAGAAATACATACTCCACTGAATAAGTTGTTTAATACTGGCTCACATACACACAAAAATGATGAAGCTGTGATCATACATGAACAACAGGACAAACAAGAAGTGGAGGACGTCAGATTTAAAAGTATGTAATCACAATAAATGAAATACAACGCAAAAACAAGCTTTAATCAGCAAATGAATGTAAAAGCAACAATTACAGAAATTACACTAAAAATTACACTAAAATAAATGGAATTAAGTGAAATGTAAGGAACTTAATGAGTTGTCTGGTCAATTCAGAAAAGTGAATTCATTACATTAACTGGATATGCCTCTCCAAACTCCAGTCGAGGTATAAATAAATTCTCTGTCTACCTTAGCAAATGGCAATAATAATACAAACTAACATTACAATATTCATTTACCAGCAGTCTAGTCCAATTACTCCATGTATTCTTCTTGTGTCTTTTGTTTCCCAATCAAACACAAGCCCACAACAAACTCACACCAAGCTCTCTTAGTTCTCCCCAATTTATCCATCAGTCTCTAATTCCCTTCTCAGTGTTTTTTTTTTTTAGATCTCCCTTCATCTCTTCTGCCCAGTGAATTCCAGAGAAAGTAACTTTCTAATTATACTATTTTAAGTTTTTTTTCATTCTGTGTCCTATCCTGTGCCAGTGTACTTTCCTCATCTCTTGATTTTGCTAGAATTTGTTTAGTCCTCTCCACATAGTTTCCGTGTGAAATGTTCATATAGTCAAATACTGTTCTGTGTAGTTATTTCTATACTAAGTGTCCCTCTGCACACTGCGATGGAGTTTGTGGCCTACCCCCAGCCAGTCTGTATCACAACTGGTTACATCCTGACATGTCTTGCCACAGAAACCAGTGGGGTGTGCAAGACGGGTATTGGAGAATCACATCTGCATTGTAGCATATCAGAACGTAGCCAGATCATGATTCATCACAGCACCTACAGACTGGTTGGGTACTAAAGCATCACATCTGCACCGTAGCACATCAGAACGTGGCCAGGTCACGATGCATCACAGCACCTACAGACTGGCTGGGTACTGGAGCATCACATCTGCACCGTAGCACATCAGAACGTGGCCAGATCATGATTCATCACAGCACCTACAGACTGGCTGGGATGAGGCCTGGGTTGGTCATGTTGCCTCCACAGGTGTGAGGTGTTTCACTGTCAACAAACTGCAAGACTCAGTATTTGTCTGCCAACTTGTTTTCAGGCAGCTATTGGTCTATGCAGCTATTTAACAATGAATTATCTGCCTACAATGTTCATGAATATTCTGGGTGACTCCTTTGTCACCTGTTCCCCACACTGTGAAATAAACACTATGCTTATGAAAAACAGGCTCCGTGGCGAAGGAGTTACGGGCGCAGTTCGTTATCTCACAAACCCACGTTCGAAACACAGCTGTGGGTGATCTGGCAGCAAACCGACTTGTTGCTTTTTTACAAAATGGTATGGGTGCCGGTTGTTCAGAAAGCAATGGCAAACTACTAAATGTAAATTTGACCAGGAATCACGAACAGAAAAAAAATGCTGGGGTTGACTGCTATGTCCTGTAAAGAATATGCAACTAACACGCGTGCGTGTGAGAGAGAGAGAGAGAGAGAGAGAGAGAGAGAGAGAGAGAGAGAGAGAGAGAGAGAGAGAGAGAGAGAGAGAGAGAGAGAGAGAGAGAGAGAGAGATATTACACAAACCCCCATATGAATCACTCATCATTCAGTATTGCACAAACCTGCTGGTATTTTCTCAACTCTGCATGGATAGGCACAGTGATTTGATAGTTGTCCACTTTTGATAAGTCAAAGAGCTGTTCTAGAAACTTCCTTTCTCTCCCTTTTCTTTCAGACAACCAGGCCTCTGTAGATGGAGGATCTGGCACACCAGCCTGATAGAAACAGATTAAAAAACATATTTTGTTTCACCATGTGAACTTATCTACCCACATGGAGTCTCTGAGAACAAAAGGTAAACAGAAACACAACCCTTTTATGTCTCTGCAACTCTGGCAAATCTGAAGTGGCGCAAGGAGCTGACAACTCCATCACTGGAACGCCACAGAAACAAACACCACAGTGCTGTGTGTTTATAGGCATCCTACTATTTCATGAGGAAATAGAGGAATTAAATTGTAAGAAGACACAGGTTATGATCGTCACTAGGAAGAACGAAGTACCACAATGTAATAAACAAATAAATGGGAATATTCTTCAACAAGTGAATCGGTACAATTATCTCGGAACAACATCTGATGGGAGATGCCTTGAAGAGATTAGAACAAGAATCGCCACGGCGAAAGTAGCCTTTAGCAAGATGAAAAACATTCTGACCAATAAAAAGATGTCAATTGAAACGAGAAAAAGAGTGTTGAGGGGATACATAGAGCCTGTTCTTTTGTATGGATGTGAAACTTGGACAATGTGCATTCAAGCTGTAAAACATCTGATGGCTGCAGAAATGTGGTTTCTGAGGAAAATGCAAAGAATACCATGGACAGACAGAAAAACCAATGACCAAGTACTACAGGAGACAAATGAAAATCGTTAACTGATTAGAGAAATTAGACATAGACAGTCAAAATTTTTTGGACATGTTATGAGAAGAAATGGATTGGAGAACTTAGTGACAACTGGCAAGATCGAAGGGAACAGACCAAGAGGAAGACCGAGAGGAAAATACCTGGATGGTTTTGGCCACATGGATGAGACAGGAACACTGAGCTGATCCACGACTCTGGTGATCGAATGAAATGGCAAGTCATGACAGCCCAAACTTACCGGCAAGGCACAAGATTGATTGATTGACGATTTCATGTGCCAGCTCCATGACAAAGGGGTTTACGATGCAGTTCGTAATCCTACATGCCGCATTCAAAACACAGCTGCATTGGTTTTTTATGAAATGGTATGGGTATGGGTGTTGGAGCTATCACTGTTGGAGCTATCGCTGTTGGAGCTATCGCTGTTGGAGCTATCACTGTTGGAGTTATCTCTGTTGGAGCTACTGAGTTCATGCTTTCTGAGATGCTCTTAGCAGGCAGTTTGCCATTCTACGGATACAGAATAAGTCAGATGAAGTAAAACATGATGCAATTGGCTCGATCCTTCCACCTTTAAGCTTTTCAAGAGACATGTGTAGGTTGATAAGATGACATGAACTGACATCCAAAGCCAACAAGTCTTACCTCCAGAGGCATCAGTCTAACCAGGGTAGCAAAGCAATGGGTAGCCATGAGTCTAACCGACTGCATCTGATCAGACATCCGACCCAGGATGGGAATAACAAGCAGCACAATGTAAGGCAGGGATTCTATGCCTAGAGATTCTAAAATATCTGTACAACCAATTAAGGAAATATTACAGCTATGTGCATCTGTGGTGTATGTGAAGAATGGAATTTATATTATGTAAATCATATTGTATTATGTGAATGTCACAATGTGTCATCCAACACCAATGTCACAGCACTCAAGGCATGTCTATACGAGATCCGTCACCCACAGAAGATTATAATGTGCATGGACACTTACATGGCCAGTTATGTATGCATCTATTCTGTCCTCTACGAAATCCTTCCTTCTAGTGCCAAACTGGATTCCTGATTCCATCCGTCATAGCCATTATGGATTATGTGAATGTGAAAGGCACAGTGAAACCGCTACACTAATTTCCCAAGAATAAGCTCACAGGGCCACCGAGGCTTGATTAATGGAAGCTTAATGTTCAAAAGTCTTCAGCCCACATAACCTAACAGTAATGTAGCATTGCTAAATGACATGTTAAATAATCACATATGGTGTAACTTGACAACTTTATTTCAAAGGCAGGTTGGCTGACACAAGAGGAAGAAGAGGATGGACTGATCTGTCTATAGTCTGACTAGATATGCAACTGATGTCTTAAGGGCATCCAAAGCTTGGGCAATTGGAGGATGACCATTGATTATATCCCAACTCCCCATGGTGTTGGGTAGAAAGAAGCAAATTCACCGGGCTAAAACGGAAATTACTTCAATAAGAAACTTGCTTACTCTTCCCCCCCCCCCCCCCCCAATTTAATGAAATCCCCCATTGTATGGATAATATGACTGAAATGTCAAAATTAAATTTTAATAAAAGTAGCTGATGACACATAATGTGGCATAAACTGTTAGGCCTTCAAATATAACACATATACTTAGGCCTTTATATTGGTAATTTTGGCAGACTAAAATTACCTTCATGCATGATTGCATATGGGTGCATGCTTCCATGCATGAAAACCCATGTGCATGCATGTGTACGTATGTAAGTATGTATGCCATGTATGTGTGCATTAAAATGATGAGATATTTCAGCAAGACAAGGATACTGGCAACTGCCTCTGTGGCTCCCTCCCTCATGTTGTCATCATCTGTGGCACCAAGTAACGGAATCACATGCTCAATCACATAATGCATGAGGCTGGCCGTGTTTCGCAGACTCAAGGCGGCCATGACCCTAGCGATCATGTGGCGGACAGCAGTTATATTGTGATGAAGGTAGTAACAGAGCCTGTCTAACTGTTTAATAAGCTGTAACAATAAAGTCAATTACAGTTAAAGGGGGGGGAATATTGAAATATAATTAAAAGAGGATTATTTTGTATACAATTAACAGAGGAAAGCATAATTTCATATACAATTAACAGTGGAAAACAATTTCAAATGCAATTAACAGTGGAAAACATAATTTCATGTACAATTAATAGAGGAAAACATAATTTCATATACAATTAACGGAGGAAAACAAAATATACAATTAACAGACTTTATGTCATATACAATTAACAAACAAGATTTCACATATAATTAATAGAGGTAAACATTTAATACACAATTAACACAGAAAAACATTATTGCAAATACAAATAACATAGGGAAACATTATTCAAAAAACAAATGATAGAGAAAAATGATTCCACAAACAAATAATAGATGGAAATATGATTTTATACACAATTAGCAGATGAAAACATGGCATCATGTACAATAAACAGGGAAAAATGATTTCATATACAATTAAGAGTAAAACTATTATTTAATTTACAATTAACAGAGAAAGCTATGATATCATATACAATTAACCAAATTAAAACAAGATATCATGTACAATAAAGAGGAAAACATGATTCAACATTTACAGTACAGTTAACAAGGAAAAACAGTTTTGACGTTAAATCAACCTGTATTTGCAGAAGTCCATGCATATGTTGCTTAAACTGCGAGAAAAAAAGGGCATGCACATAATGATAATAATAATACAATTGTATATACCTGTAAAGATTCATTTTCCTCTTTCTTAATGACATCCATCAAGGGGCGGACAACTGGATTTAATTTCTCTGGAAGCGCATTCAAAGCTACAACTGCCATAGCAAGACTGCACAATACCCTAAAATTCAAAAAGTAAGCACACTACCTGATATGATCATTAAAAGTTTCATTACAGCCATACAAAGCTACCTAATGCCTTCACTAAAAAGTGTCATTACAGTCAAAGAGAACTGTCTGATGCCACCAATAAAAGTGCCATTACAGTAATAGAAAGCTGTCTGATACCATTACTAACAGTATTATTACAGTCAGGATCAAGTCTACCCCGAATCACAGTGTGGCTTTCGACAGAACCGGTCTACCACTGATATGATATTCTCATTGCGACAAATGCAAGAAAAATGCCGTGAACAGAATCAACCACTGTTTATTGCCTTCATCGACCTCACAAAGGCATTTGATTTGGTCAGTCGTGAGGGTCTGTTCAAGGCACTAAAGAAGATTGGCTGCCCACCAACTCGTCTGTCCATTGTGGAATCGTTCCACACAGGCATGAAGGGTATAATCAAGTTTGATGGTGCAACTTCTGAAGAATTTGAAATCAAGAGTGGAGTTAAGCAAGGTTGTGTACTAGCTCCCACCCTCTTTGGAATATACTTTTCACTTCTACTGAAATATGCATTTCGTGATCAGGTTGGTGGTATATACATTCACTCACGCACACAAGGTGCACATGGGGTACCATCAATCTTTATTGTCTACGCCGAACTAGAGATAGTAGACCATTTTACATATCTAGGATCAGTGGTAAATAGCAAATTATCCCTAGATCAGGAAATCAACATCCGGATTGGTAAGGCAGCAACAACAATGAACAGGTTAAGAAAAAGAGTCTGGGAGAACAGGAAGCTTACTGCCAAAACAAAAGTCCTTGTCTATCAAGCCTGTGTCCTTAGTACTCTCTATGGCAGTGAAACCTGGACAACTTACTCACACCAAGAGAACAATTTAAACAGCTTTCATATGCGGTGTCTGCGAAGAATTCTTGGTATTAAGTGGCAAGACAAAATCACAAATACTGAAGTATTGGAAAGATCAGGTTGTGTGACAGTTTATTCCATGCTCAGTCTTCGTAGACTTAGATGGATAGGACATCTTAGGAGGATGGATGATGGTAGAATACCAAAGGATATCTTTTTTGTTTAATTACAGATGGGTAAGAGATCTCAGGGTCGGCCTCTACTACGATACAAAGATGTGTGTAAGCGGGACATGATTGATACAGGCATTGATAATGCACATTGGGAGCAAGTCGCCGCTGAACGTGTTGCATGGAGGGCAAATATCAGAAATGGAATAAAGTCAAAGGAGAAAATTATTGCAGAAAAGTCACACACCAAGCGTTTGAGACGTAAGATGGTGCATGATGGTCAAAATGACCACGTGTTCACATGCACCCACTGTGAACGGACATTTACAGCGCAAATTGGCCTTATCAGTCACACTCGCTACCGCCATAGTTAAAAGTTATTATGCCTTTTTAGAGCACAAACTATCGTCTGTCAAGACGGCAAGGTGCCAATGGAAATATTACAGTCAGACAGCTACCTGGTGCCGTCACTAAAAGTGTCATTACATAGTTGTAGAGAGCAAACTGATCCCACCACTAAAAGTGTCATTATACAAAGTAACCAATATCATCATCATAAAGAACTTTGGAGGCTGATACAGAAATTAGGTCCAAGCTGGAGTAATCTACAAAAGCTAATTATGGACTGAGTAAATCTGTGGAGGGTTTACTGTTTAAATACAGAATGATAGCTTGCCCATCCTGATCTCGATAACATACTATCAATGCAAAAATACAAATAACTAACAATAAGAACATACATTACCCAAAGACTTAACACAGAACGCATAATTCAAATTGTGAAACTGCTTGCTACAGGGTGTGAAATTATCAAACATTCCATTTCCTGCCGTTCCCAAATTCGAAGGCAAGTTCCAAGTTTTGCAATCACAAACATCATAAAACAAAGCTACTGACATAATAAGCATGCTATTAAACCAATGAGCAAACTGAACATGAGGATATTAGAGAGCTAGACTGAAGATATACAAAAAGGCTGACATAATTCGCCATTCTCACAGACAATATGCTTTAATAAACAGCCTAAAAGATAATTCCTAACACAATGAGAGACTTTAGGAATGTGACAAGACAGAACCTACCTGATGCTGTACACCTGCTGGTCCTGGGATGTCTGTGTAACCACGCCATGAAGCTGCTTTTGTCGCTCATCAAATTTGGTCAGAACTGTCGGCTTCAAGCAGGTTTTCACTTGTCTATAGGTGACTGTGGTCAGGGTGAGAGCAGACTCCAGGGTCAGCAACTGTCTGCAAGGTCAGATAGTTCAGAATCTATGTAAGCTACGTCTACATAGGAGATTGGTAAAACGAGAAGTAAACTTCTTCTACATGCTTATCACACAAGTGAAATGATGGAAGATTGCTAGAATATGGGACCATCTGGCCACACAAAGGAGTACAAGGCAATGCAAGAATTATGCTAGTTTTAAATACACATTTAACTTGTCTTCTTTCTTCTTTTGAGGGAAGTGCATCACACCTCAAGTTTGCAGCCTAAAGGTCCATGTGTCCAACTTTGGCATAAATTTATATACAGTTTGCTTCCTCCAGTCAGATTTCATTCAAGGTATCAGGCTCTACATATTACTGTATTTAAAAGTGGACACAGCTGCACTCGAAACATTCCTTCACACGCTCTCTTCTCCCCTTCTTTAGAAGCCACCAAAGAATTCCTATGCTAATTATTCCAGTATCAATTGGATTAAACATCCACCAGGCTTTTCCTCACCGCATCCAGACCATATACTTACCCCCTTCTGAACCAGGCTTTTCAGATATGGATACTCCACCCTCTCAGCTGTACTTTCCAGATCTGGATACTCCACCCTCTCAGCTGTACTTTCCACCCGATTCTAAACAGCCTTCACCACATTACCTTGACATCAAAGTAACCCCCACTCAGAAGGGCAAGAGGCTCTATCTACCCATAGGTAGGTTTTCTATCTGCCAGGGCAGCAGCCTTACAGCCTACTCTTTGTGATTTCTCATTGTTGTGGAACTGTTAACCCGCACAACACAACTTGCACTCGGGATGACTTTCAAAGAAGCTACAGACAAGCAAGATAAAGACAAGCAAGGGCCCTTCTACACATCTTGAGGTGCATTGGGTATATCATGCTAGTACCATATTTGTATAGACCAATCTCTGCTCAATGGATGATGTGGTCTCTATAAAGTGGCCACCTTTATTTCCCCAGAGCATTTCCAGATACCCCTTTTAGACTGGGCCATCAAGTCAATCAAAGTCAACTTAAACGAACCGCCTCAATGGGGTTTTGACATCATGATCACCAGGCAAGCATGCTAACCACGGCACTAATGTGGTTGCCAAATAGCCACTGAGAAAGCCAACATTTCTTTAGCAGGCTCTAACCACAAGTAAAAAGTTAGAGAGCACAGTATGTGATGGCTGGGATTCACAGGAACAAGCCAATCAACCCCTTCTTGCAACTGAAAGAGTTAGCAGGATCACTATCTACTAAAACTGGGGAGATATTGCACACTTATGCCACAACCTCTCTTATAATAAACAGGTTACAGCAGGAATACAGACCTTGGTGGGTATGTGTCATCAAGATTCACGCCATGTTGTTTTAAAGATGCCAGGAAGTCCTGGCAATCATTCTGCATCCTGGTGAAAGCTAAGGCAATCTCATCGAAGTAAATCAGCTCACCCAGACAACCCAACAGCTGTGTGATGACTTCTGGTGGGCAAGGACAGGGCTGCCGACAGAACACACCAAATGTAAACTGTTGTTTTATTTAACATAACTAATGCTACAGCAGGAGTCATGGTAAAGTTGTGGCTAGCACTCTTACCTGCCAGCTTGCTGGTTATGTGTTTGAATCCCCTTTTATTATTTATTTCTCACAGAAATGGGCTCCCAATCTAAAGTAGTTACCAAGAAATTTCCTGGGAAGTAAAGTGACCGGCGTGGTATTAACCATATCACCCACTGAATGTTGATTGGTGTGCACTGATATCTCAGTACAGTTTGTGTTTAACTGAGGTTGCTTAGAGCTAGAATTTTGTCCAGAGAGTTCTGTGCAGATCACATCCTGTATAATATGCTCTAGCATCATCTCAGATTGTTCACAAACATTCAGGACCATTAAATCTTGAAGCACTGATACGGGTTGTCTTAAAATTTGCAGTGTCCTGTACTTAGTCTGAATATGATTACTTGATCATGTCTGTCCACTGTCTTGACTCTATCCTAGTGTATGTCACAGTCAATGTGGGATTGTCAGCCCTTATTTGGCTAGCCCATCTGCTTTGCATTACTCTATATACAAGGGGCTTCTCATAAGTCTTTAGCCTGACCATGAAGGAGTAGGCGAAGAAAATTGAAATTTGGCACATGTATACCTTATTCAATTTGAAATGGACACATGAATTATGAATTTCCCTCCTCAACTGGTTTTCCCGATATGGTGCATGGCACAACACACCCTACTGACCAGATCTGCACATCCAACGGTTTGTCAGAACAATGGAGAAATCAGACGCCAGGACTGTGATAAAATTCTTGATGTTTCTTGAATTGCTATATACAAAGAGGATATTCACTGAAGGCTATGTGTCTTACATTTTGGAAGACATCAGCAGATAGAAAGACCTGCTATTTGTCTTTAGTTGTTTCCATCAAACACGATCCAGTATTAGTGAAAATTAACATTCTTTGCTATTGATGCTGTTGGAACTTTCAATGAGATTTGATACTGCCTCACTCTGAACTAAGCTGTTAACAAAATTATAATTGGTGATTATCACATTAAAAGTACAGTTTATCACAGATACCTGTGATATATTTTTCAGGCTAGATGGCCAGAAGTAAAGACAAATACAGAATCCAAGAAGACCAGTCAACAACAGATAAAGCTGGCGGACAATATGAGGCATATGACAATAGTAGATGAAACATAGACACAGGAAAGTATAGGGAACATAGGGAAAGCATAATATACTAGACTTGGCAGCATGGTGGAGAGAGTGGTGACAGATGAACAAGAGAAAAATGGGGCAATCAAAACAAACATGGTTGAGAATCACAGAATTGGTCAGGCAGACTGAAATAATACTGGCAAGAGAAGGTCAACCAGAGAGACGAATGGAGATGAATTGTATCTGCAGCAAAGAACCTCAATGGCTCGGAATGCTGAAGAAGAAGAAGACTGAAATAATGCAGATGGTTAAAAAAGGGGACAATGAGGACAAGAAATCAATGGACAGCAGCAATTCTGTTCATCCCTTTGTTAAATAGGGAACATAAAAGGGTGATGAAGATGGAATCATTATCAAATATAAGAAGCTGGTTGAAAACTGGAATAATGTCTCGGAGTATAGAAAATACGAGTACCAGACTGAAGACATGACATACCTTCCTCTGGATGGCCCAATAGTATATTGCCTGGCCGACAACAAACCTCTGGACAGCAGATTTCCCATTCAAGTGGAACTGAAACAGTTTGCCCAGGTATGATACTGGCTGCTCCTGACCCGGGGGTACCACTAGCTCAGGTCTGCACAGGTGGTCTATCAGCATCCCATATAATCTACCAGGACAAAGGAAAGTAACCATCACTACATGGATACATTATGTTTGGACTCAAGTTTCTGATGACCAAACAGGTTTCATGTAATCAGCTGTTTCAAGAACAACAAGCATCATGGGGAACTAATAATTACATATAAAGTTTGTTTGTTTGTTTTTCTTCCACGTATGCTGTTAGGCGTCGTGGGGAGGGGTAATTGAAGTTCTGGCGCCTGTGACTAGCGCCTTTCCTCTAATTTCCTCCATGAATCTTGAGTAGAATTTTAGGATCAAGTAAATTCCTTACTAATTTGCTAGACCAGTCGTAGGTTCCTTACCTACTTAACCCTTGTATATTTGCTACTACCACCATGACACATCCACTGGTCGCCTACTGGCAAGCTTCGAGCTGTGCCAGGTAGGAATGACCAGCCGACATTGAAACTTGCCCTCAAAGTGTACTCATGTGTACACATATGAAGTAAACATGTTAAAGCTAAACTTACAGAATTACTAGGATAAATGTGAAATACAGGTAGTCATACATGGAAACAGACAAAACAATTAAACTAATTGTATTTACATACACAAGATACAGATCTCTATCTGTACAAATTATGAAGGTGTCTGTGTGGGGACACGTAATGCAGTGCTTGCAAGCCCATGTGTTCAAATCACCATAAAACTTTGCTTTTTTATTAAAAAAACAGATCTAGATCTGAAGTCAACCCAGCCAAAAATGGTAACCAGATAATATTCTGGGAAGTAAAGGTGGTCATCATGATACTAATCACATGACCCATTAAGTGCCGACTGATCTATACAAATATGACACTATATACCCTATACACCTCAGGGAGTGGGAACAAGTCCTTGACCTTTTCTTAAACTATGACTGTGTGGCTGCTCCACAATCAGTGTGCATCACAGTCTCGATATCTCTAAATGAGGTGCCTGACACCAGGTTGAAACCAGCATGTGACGGTTATCTGATATCTCAGAAAGGATGATAGGAATTTAGCTCTGCCCAGTTCAAAACAAGGACACATCACAACAAAAACATCCCCTAATGTACAAATACTCCCGTAAAGGAATGTGAAAAGATTGTAAAAGGAAATCAGTAACCTCATATAATTATGCCACAATCCAGTATATGTAAAATCCCTGGCACTGACTACCCTTATAGTAATACCTTATATAATAATGGCTCCGTGGCAAAGGAGTTATGGTTGCAATTCATAATCCTGCATACCGTGTTCGAAACACAACTGCAGGCGATTTGGTAGAAGACCGCGTTGTGTTGGGTTTTTATAAAATGGTATGGGTGTCAGTTGTTCAGAAAGCAATGGCAAACTACTGAATGTAAACTTGCCAAGAGATCACAAACAGCCAAAAGATGCTAGGGTTGACCGCAACGTCCTGTATAGGATATGCAACTAACTTTAACTTAACTATAATGATAACATCAACCTAGCAACTGCAGAAAAATCCAGAATGAACAGTCTTTAAATGAACAAATGTCTCATCTCATCTCATCGTGTTCCTCTTGTACCTTGCGGTGTCGAGGTGAAGTATAAACTTCGTGAGAGTGCCCGGTTATGGGCTTCGTATATCGACATTCCCATGGATTCTGTTATTCCCTCCGTCCAACGTTTACGTGGTCGGCCTCTCCCTCTGTTTCCATCTGGTCTGTACATCATTGCTTGTTGTGGCATGCTGTTGACTGGTAGCCTACTTGCATGGCCAAACCATTTGACTTGCTGCTTTCTAATAAAATCTAGAGCAGCTTTAACCCCCACTTTAGTCCTGATTTCTTCATTTCTGATCTTATCTCTTCTTGATACGTTGAGTATTCTTCTCAGGAACCTCATTTCTGTTGTTGTGATTTTTCTTTTCTCTTTTTCTGTCATTGTCCAGGTTTGGCATTGGTAGCACAGAGTTGGTAGGAAGATTGTGTTGTAAAGTGCTTTCTTAGTAGTTATTGATACATGTTTGTTCTTTAGTATTGGTGCCATTTGTCCAATGAGTTGATTTGCCTTATTGCACCTATTTTCGATCTCGTCTTCTGATCTGCCATTTGATGATATTATACTTCCTAGGTACTTGAAGCTCTTTACTTGTTTCAAGGGATGTTCGTTTAGGTGAATTGTTGCTGTTTGTTCTTCTTTAGTTATAGTCATTACCTCTGTTTTGCTTGTGCTAATTTTCATGTTATGTTCCCTACACATTTCGTTTAGACTATTCATGTGGTCTTGTAATTCAGCTTCTGATTTTGTAATTAGTGCTTGGTCGTCCGCAAACAGGAGTTCTCTAATGGTTAGATTTGCAGATGGTTCTTCTTCTGTGTTCACGTCAAGCGGTATTCTTGCTGTCTCTGTTTGGCTGGTTTCTTTACATTCATTGGCACCTTGCCGTCTTGACAGACGATAGTTTGTGCTCTAAAAAGGCATAATAACTTTTAACTATGGCGGTAGCGAGTGTGACTGATAAGGCCAATTTGCGCTGTAAATGTCCGTTCACAGTGGGTGCATGTGAACACGTGGTCATTTTGACCATCATGCACCATCTTACGTCTCAAACGCTTGGTGTGTGACTTTTCTGCAATAATTTTCTCCTTTGACTTTATTCCATTTCTGATATTTGCCCTCCATGCAACACGTTCAGCGGCGACTTGCTCCCAATGTGCATTATCAATGCCTGTATCAATCATGTCCCGCTTACACACATCTTTGTATCGTAGTAGAGGCCGACCCTGAGATCTCTTACCCATCTGTAATTCACCAAAAAAGATATCCTTTGGTATTCTACCATCATCCATCCTCCTAAGATGTCCTATCCATCTAAGTCTACGAAGACTGAGCATGGAATAAACTGTCACACAACCTGATCTTTCCAATACTTCAGTATTTGTGATTTTGTCTTGCCACTTAATACCAAGAATTCTTCGCAGACACCGCATATGAAAGCTGTTTAAGTTGTTCTCTTGGTGTGAGTAAGTTGTCCAGGTTTCACTGCCATAGAGAAGAGTACTAAGGACACAGGCTTGATAGACAAGGACTTTTGTTTTGGCAGTAAGCTTCCTGTTCTCCCAGACTCTTTTTCTTAACCTGTTCATTGTTGTTGCTGCCTTACCAATCCGGATGTTGATTTCCTGATCTAGGGATAATTTGCTATTTACCACTGATCCTAGATATGTAAAATGGTCTACTATCTCTAGTTCGGCGTCATCAATAAAGATTGATGGTACCCCATGTGCACCTTGTGACATAATCTGTGTCTTCTTTTTGCTAATTGTTAAACCAAATTCAGAACAAGCATTGGAGAATGCAGATAGTAGACATTGCAATTCTTCCTCAGAGTGGGTCGTAACTGCAGCATCATCTGCAAAAAGCAACTCTCTGATCAGTACCCTCCTAATTTTGGTCTTAGCCTTCAATCTCTGAGCATTGTAGAGGCCGCCATCTGAGCGTGAGTAAATGTATATACCACCATCCTGATCATGAAATGCATATTTCAGTAGAAGTGAAAAGTATATTCCAAAGAGGGTGGGAGCTAGTACACAACCTTGCTTAACTCCACTCTTGATTTCAAATTCTTCAGAAGTTGCACCATCAAACTTGATTATACCCTTCATGCCTGTGTGGAACGATTCCACAATGGACAGAAGAGTTGGTGGGCAGCCAATCTTCTTTAGTGCCTTGAACAGACCCTCACGACTGACTAAATCAAATGCCTTTGTGAGGTCGATGAAGGCAATAAACAGTGGTTGATTCTGTTCACGGCATTTTTCTTGCATTTGTCGCAATGAGAATATCATATCAGTGGTAGACCGGTTCTGTCGAAAGCCACACTGTGATTCGGGGTAGACTTGATCTCCTAGGACTTGAAGTCTGCGCAGAACAATTCTGGCAAATACTTTTTCAACAATACACAGAAGTGAGATACCCCTATAGTTGTTGCAGTCGCTCCGATCGCCCTTGTTCTTGTACAGTGTTATGATGCTTGAATCTTTGAAATCCTGTGGGACTTGTCCTTCACGCCAGCATAGCTCTATTAGCTGGTGATCTGTATAGTGAGTGTGTCTTGCCCACTCCTGATAACCTCTATTAGAATCCCATCCTTACCTGGAGCCTTGCCAGATGCAAGTTCATTTATAGCACACTTAACTTCTGTTATGGTGGGAAGTGTGTCCAGGTGGTCAAGAGTTGGTAGAGCCTCTATGGCGTTGAGGGCATCATCCGCTAGTTTGGTCTCACTTGAGTAAAGCTCCAAATAGTGCTCTACCCATCTGTCCATCTGCTGTTTCTTATCAGTGATGATTTCTCCAGTCAAGGTTTTCAATGGTGCACTTCTTTTGATCACTGGACCGCAGGCTTTCTTTATTCCTTCATACATGCTTCGTATGTCTCCCTTATCACTTGCGATTTGAATGGACTCACATAACTTGATCCAATAATCATTTGCACACTGCCTGGCAGCCTTTTGCACATCCTTCCTAGCTTGCCTAAGCTCACTCAGAGTGTTACGCGTTGGTCTTTCCTTGTTTCTTAAGAGAGCTTTCTTCTTCTTATCAATCAAGGGCTGCAGAGTCTCGCTGTTGGCTGCAAACCAGTCCTGCCTCTTATGATCCACAGTGCCGTAAACCCTTACGGCAGTTTTATAAAGAGTTTCCTTAATTTGACCCCACTTTTCATTTACTGTACAATTTTCTGGTGTATCAGTGAAAGCGTCTTCAAGTTGCTGTTGAAACTGAAAGCACTTTTCAGGATCATGAGTGTTAATAATATTAATCCTGAGGCTAGATTTGTGTTTAGCTGTGTAGATTCTCTTTGGTCTCAGTCTAACCCTTGCAACAACCAAAGAATGATCCGTATCACAGTCAGCACTGTGGTAACTACGAATCAATGATATATGGTTCAGATGTTGTCTCCGTGTGATGATGAAGTCCAGCTGGTGCCAATGGCCGGATCTTGGATGTTTCCATGTGACCTTATGCATCTCTTTTGTTTTAAAAAAGGAGTTTGTAATACATAGGTCATTACTGGTGCAATGCTCCAGCAGCCTTTGCCCATTTTCATTCATGCGACCGATGTTGTATTTTCCAAGGCACACTGGCCATGAACTCGAGTCCTTGCCCACACGAGCATTGAAATCACCGAGCATATAAATGTAGTCAGATTTTGGAACTGCCTTGATCACGGAGTCTAACTCCTCATAGAACGAATCCTTCACATCATCAGAGGAATGCATATGCAGTAATAATGGTGGCAAACCCACAAGAGGTTGCCAAGCGCAGGGATAATAGTCTTTCATTTCCTCTTGCTGGAATTTCAAACATTCCCAGTAGCGAATTCTTCACTGCAAAGCCCACACCGTGTTGCCTTTTTTCTGCCTGCCCTCTACCCTTCCAGAAAAAGGTGTAGTGGTTTTCCCTGAGTGACCCTTCCTCAGCGAGGCGAGTCTCCTGCAGGCCAGCAATATCAATGTTTAGACGATTGAGTTCGGCATCAATCACAGCCGTTTTTCTCACATCGTCAATATTGGTCAAGTCAGTGGAAAATCCTGGACACATGGTTCTCACGTTCCAGGTTGCAAGCCGTAGCTTGAGGTTTCTATTTTTATTTTTGTTTGTACCTGGTGCATTGGTTTTACAGCCTGCGATTCAGATTTTGTCCTAGCCCCAAGCACCCATTGAAGCAGGCAGGCTGTGGCGGATCAGCACCCAATTGGCTGGGGGGTGCCCAGCTTGAGGCGGGCGGTAGCTGATCAGTGACACCTATAGGTGTCTCCCACCGTCAGAGGCAACGCGTGGCGCCCCATGTCTACGCCAACTGACAAGGACTTATAACCCGTAACAGTTGCCTCTCGCTTTGATTCCGAGACCAGTTAAGACCAGGGATGGAGTTATTGCCTCTCCATAGCACAAAGCCTGGGCTAAAATATAGAGATCATGTGTTGCCCATGCAGCATGATCCCTCTCTCGGCCTGCCTAGTTTACTCCAGAGGGAAGGTAACACCCCTACATCTGGAACAAGACAAGCTGCAGAAGCTGCCGGATCAGCAAAGCAATGCTCTAACTGTCCGCCTGTCGGAGCTTCGATCCTAGACCAGTCGCCAACCAAGGCTTAGGGCCTGGTCTGCCCTGCCATGACATTTTGTCTTTAGCTTGCATTTCCTCGCACCAGTGTAAGGCTTGTACCCTCCCAATTGCGCTCTTCCGCCCGAAGCCGTTGGCACAATGTGGGGTGTCGGGTTTGGTAAGCGCCGCCCAATGTTCAGCGCTAACAGAAACCAGGTAGTACCGTCTACTGTTATACGGTAGCTCAGTCATATCTGACTAAGACCTGACATCATTTCTTTACATATGTTGTCTATATATGTTATGAACAAGAGAGGGGACAGGACACAACCTACAAATGTATTACAAATGAACAAATGTATCACACAAAACTTTTTAGTTATACAACCTTGCCCCAAAAACTCGAGCCTGGTACACAACTGCATCCTTCTCTGGTGCACTGCCAATTGAAGCATCACAACCTCCAATGTAATATTTGGCATCCGCTGTCATCACTGTTTTGGTCTCAGCATGAAATTTGGCCAGTTTGATGGCTGGACTTTCCTGCCAGACAAAGAAGAAGACAAACATTCAGTTGATCATTTTTCCATGTTAAATATCTTTATTTGTTTCTGTCTAACATAAACAACAGAGAAATAAAGCTGTAGCTCAGTGTCAATAGAACATACCTTACAATAAAAACTATGGGTCTATATACAAGCATTTCCTGTACATATTACTTACAACAAGCACAATACATACACAGATATTAATATTTATAATTGTTGGCAAACAAATATGTGTACATCTTCACACCATAACTGTCATCGAAGAAAGAAAGAAAGAAAGAAAGAAAGAAAGAAAGAAAGAAAGAAAGAAAGAGAAAGCAAAAGAAAGAAAGAAAGAAAGAAAGAAAGAAAGAAAGAAAGAAAGAAAGAAAGAAAAAAAGAAAGAAAGAAAGAAAGAAAGAAAGAAAGTTGCATTAATGGTGTATCTGTGGTGGTGGTGGTGGTGGTGGTAGGGTGTGTGTGCATTTTTTTTTAGTGTGAATGAAAGAATGAGAATGAGAGAAAGAGAGGAAGTAAAGAGAGACGATTTTTCAAGAAATTATCAACTGTGCTTAAAATCAACGAAGAGTTAACAGAAAGATACATCATAAAAACTTCACATTCTGAGATAACCGCAGTTAAGCAGCGCCCAAACTATCTCTCCCCCAAACGGGAAGCAAAGTGAAAACAGCTGCGGCAGGCAGAAAAGATGGAGGGGAGATCTGAAAGTAATGACAGAAATAGAGTAGGAGAGAGTTGATTGAAACAGAACAAGAGGGAGAGGTGAAATATGGGAGTGTTGACAGAAAAAAGTTGGAGAGAGCTCAGGGAGACAGAAGGAGAATTAAGATCTGACAGTGTTGACAGAAACAGGATTGGAGAGGGCTGAGGTAGATAGAGAGTGAAAAGGTTAATAGAGGCCAACAGTTGAAAGCAACAGACAGCTGAAAGACTTAAACAGTTGAAAGTTGAGGAAGCATATCAATTGAAACAGCTCAAGGAGACAGATGACAGTTGATTCTGCTGAGAGATGTTAAGGAGAGAAACAGATGACAGTTGATTCTGCTGAGAGATGTTAAGGAGAGAGACAGATGACAGTCGATTCTGCTGAGAGATGTTAAGGAAACATGCAAGGAGACAGATGGCAATTGATACTGCTGAGAGATGTGAGGATGATGTTCACGGAGACAAATGACAGTTCATATTATTGAGAGATGTTATGGAGCTAGAAGTTAAAGAAAACAGAAAGTTGAGATTTAAGGGAGATAGATGTGAGGGTGATGTTCAAGAAGACAAATGACAGTTCATATTACTGAAAGATGTTATGAAGCTAGAAGTTAAAAAAAACAGAATGTTTAGATTTAAGGGAGATAGATGTGAGAGGAACAGAAAGTTGAGATTTGAGGAAGAGATTAAAGGAAGAGTTTACAGAGACAGCGGACTTGGATTAGAGAGAGACACAAAGAAAGAACTTGTATGGGATCAAACATGGTCAGACATAAGCCCAACAAGCTGTGACTGCTGTCAGTAGTTACTGACAGATTTTACATCTTGTAAAATGTTACATTTTAAAACAGAAGTGAACAAACAGCTATTACCCTTGGTTTATGTTTAGCTTCAATCAACAGACTCGGATCATAAGCCATTCTAGGTGGCTGCATCAAGAAGGCCAGCCACACCCCAAGCCAAGGGACCGTCAGTATGTACAGGTGTTCCATGTTGGCACAGCACAGAAGTGCATCCCACACTTTCACAATCAAGGGCAGCAGTTCTGCTCGATCCTCAAACACACCGCGTTGATAGATGTGCCGAATTGCATCCTGATAAATAGGGATGAGCCACTGACCCGTCGCCTAACAGAAACAGTGGTAAAAATAATACATTTTAGGATTGCAATTTCTCTGTGATTTTTTTTACAACAGGTCAATTTATTTCAAAATACAAATACACAAACCCTTCATTTAACAAATTAATATAGGAAAGAGTTGAGTCAATGCTGGCTGCTTAGTAAGTCCAATGCAACAAAAAAAGGACGACTGTTTCAGTGTTTTTAAACAATCAAATAAGTATCTATATAATATTCAGTTCCGTGCAATATATGTGTATACTAATATCTTCAGATCTCTTTCAAACATAGCATTCATGCACAGCTTCCCCTGAATTTGTATCTGGTGCAACATTTATGTGTTTCTATTCCCAGTTAGGAATGCATCTCTGTAAACCACTTAACTCCTAAAAGGACAGTGAGTCAAACACCATGTCCCCAAGATATCCAATAAACTTTTGTCAAAAGCTGTCAAATTTTTTCAGCACCTACTAGTTGGTTTGTTGGTTGAATGTGAAAGCTCCGCAAGACTAAGTTTTAACTCTTAAGTCAGCTGCATTGGTTCTCAGAACATCGAAAAGGGCATCTATGGGAGCGAAGCTGGTGTAGAGACTTGTCTCCCGACTTGTCTTCATGTCTTCATGTTCCCCTCTCTAACCCCAGAAACCAGCAGGGTATACAATGCCGGATCTGGAACTTCACATGTGCAGAGAGGCATATTAGGATGTAACCAGGTCAAGGTTCAGCACAGCACAAACAGACTGGCTGGGATCTGGCCCAGGTGGGTCAGTTTCCTCCACAAAGTTTAGATTTTTTATTGTCTACTGTCTCCCACAGCCCACAGAGAGACTATGGGTAATCATAAACAAAGCTAGCCAGTACACTGACAGCAAAACAATCATTCATAAGATGAGAGAATAGATGTAACTGATCTTTAAAAAAAAAAAAGATGATTTTGAGAAGTCACTGCAGGCTTAACTGGCAATAAACAGAATGGGAAGGTGATGAGGGTAAGAACAGATAACTAAAAATAATCATCAGGCATTTAGGACATTTGTTTAAGTAATTAGGATCTATTTCCATGCCATTGCTGTATATCTCAAATATGGCTCTCAACCCACATTTTGTTGACCACATGGGATTCAATATGCAACATAAGCTTCATCTCTCAACTTTTATGGTGTCAACTGTATGAGGTTGGGTAACACAGGAGCCATGTGGCCACAAAATATCTTGCCCCAATGGGATTTAAACCCAGGAGGACCAGCAGCAAGTGCATTAACAGCTACACCACCTGGGCTCCACAATTAGGATATAAACTGACAAATGAATTGTGATGATGATACTGTACAATGCACAGAGAACATCTGTGTGCCTGTGAACTAGCAAATTTGATCTAACAAAACTTAGTACTTTTCTGTTAATTCACCCCAAACAAACGTCACCAGCTATATTTAGCACTGACGGTGATCTCCTCTGTGTTCGGGTACTGTGCGTGTCAGTGCGTTTCAATTGCCCCACAGTGTTTATGTGGCTTTGGCCGCCGTTTCTGTGTGAGTGACTGGAGTAATATTACCTACGAGAGGTTTGTGCCAACAAACCTGTTAGTCAATCCCGTAGTAATCGGAGGACCCAAATACCCACTGACGAGATAGATGAGAGCCTATTTACAAAGCGCAAACATCATGTGGGACGAGTATAGCCACAACAGTGGGTATTTGGTGGCATCTGTCGTGAAACAGCCGACTGCTTCATGTTCTGTGTTCCAGAGAGAACAGTAGCAACGCTTCTGCTGCCGCTGATCAGGATACACCATTCGGCCTGGCACAACTGTAGTCTCCGACCTCTGGGTGTGCGTACGACGACGGAATTGGAAGTATTCCCGAATTGACGCATATTGCATATCTCACTGTCAATCATTCCAACTACAACTTGGTGGGGACCCTACCACAGGTGCACACACTCAATGCATCGAGTGCATGTGGAGAACGGCCAAGGAGAGAAACAAGAGGCAGAATGGAACACACAAAGGCATCTACTAGAGTCCTACATGTGCAAATTCATGGTGGAGTCGACAGACTAAATGCGCTGGTACCACTGCCGCATAGAACATTGCACACCGATAGAATTGCGCACCGAGCTACGGCGCAACATAGGGAAACACTGGATGTGACGTCATACACTGGGATCCGTTTGTTTGGGGTGAATTAACAGAAAAGTACCAAACTTACTGCCGCATCTTGAAGGCTTAATAAAATGATGAGAGTCTCCAGTGCAGCTTTCCTCACAGAAACTATGTTATGTCTTAGAAAAGGCCATAAGCGAGGGGTCATCTCTGTCAAAGATGAAGTCATACTGAAAGAGATAAAACATGTTGCGACTGACTGAAGAGAACACAGACAAATGTATAAGCTGCACAATAAGTACCTGAAAGAGATAAAACATGTTGCGACTGACTGAAGAGAACACAGACAAATGTATAAGCTGCACAATAAGTACATTTACTAAACTTTACAATGAATTTTCATGAGCAGTGATTTCTTTTCTGAAACAAAGTACATCACTACCACCATTGTATGTGATAGGCCTGTGGCTGGTTCCTTTAAAAGTCATGGAATATTTTTGGTGAGTTTGTCTGGTTGTGTGGCTGGTTCCTTTAAAAGTCATGGAATATTTTTGGTGAGTTTGTCTGGTTGTGTGGCTGGTTCCTTTAAAAGTCATGGAATATTTTTGGTGAGTCTGTCTGGTTGTGTGGCTGGTTCCTTTAGAAGTTATGGAATATTTTTGGTGAGTTTGTCTGGTTGTGTGGCTGGTTCATCATGACAAGGGTGGCTGACTAGCCTGATGCTGCTATATGTACAAGGTACCGTAAAGGAGTAACGCAGCTGTGCGAGATTCAGTAGCGGATCACATCGCGTTGGTTACTTATGGGGGTATGTGAGCTGGTCGCTCAGAAAGCAATGGCAAACTACTGAGCATACCCTTGCCAAAACATCAACAGGAGCTGAAAAATGCTACTGTTGACTGCAATGTCCTGCAAAGGATATGCGAAAAAAAAAAAAAAGAACAGTAAAGGACTGCTGTGTATGCCATACCAACCAGAGCTTAATAGATCTCATCTCATCATGTTCCTCTTGTACCTTGCGGTGTCGAGGTGAAGTATAAACAGCAGGAGAGTGCCCGCTTCAGGGCTTCATGTATCGATATTCCCATGGACTCTGTTATTCCCTGCACCCATCGTTTACGTAGTCAGCCTCTTCCTCTGCTTCCCTCTGGTCTGTACATCATTGCTTGTTGTGGTATACTGTTAGTTGGTATCCTACTTGCATGGCCAAACCATTTGACTTGCTGCTTTCTAATAAAATCTAGTGCAGCTATAACCCCCACTTTAGTCCCGATTTCTTCATTTCTGATCTTATCTCTTAATAGGTGAAGTGGTCAATATCACGCCGGCCACTTTTACTTCCCAGAAAAGTTCCTGTTACCCATTTTAAGGCTTGGCCGACCTGGGTGTCCAAGTCAATGGAAACAAATCTCCACCATACAAGGGATTTGAACATATGACAGCCGGTCCGGCAGGCAAGCATACCAACCCGACACTACCACAGTTCAGTGCTCTATGTGACAAAACAATCATCCTTATCTGGCATATTAAGGTAGTGTCACAGTGTCTCTGTACGTGTGTGTATTTATGTCAAACACAGAACGGATATGGTGACAGCTCATTTTTCCAGTGACTCATCACCTTTACGCAGGTCAAGATGCTCATCACATTATGTGTTGTGTGCTTGCTCCCCCACAAAATAAACAAACAAAGAATGCATTTGGTAAAAGGCTAATTTTTCCAGATGCTCCTCACCAATAAGCAGGTTAAGATGGGAGAGAGACCGAGAGAAGAGTTGTGTTTGTGTGCTAAACAAGGAATGAATATTATAGTGGGCTCATTTTTTTCCATTGACTAATCACCATATGCAGAATATTTATGTTCAAGATGGTGACATAGTGTGTGTGCGTGCATGTGTGTATTTCTACCTCGTACAAAAGTAGGCTCTGTGGCGAAGGGATTAGAACCACGTTCCAAACATAGTTGTGGGCAATTTGGAAGCATACCGCCTAGCACTGGTTTTCATTCAAAGTTTTAAGTGCCGGTCGTTCAAAAAACAATGGTAAACTACTAATTGTAAAAATGCTAAGAAATCACAAACAACCAAATAATGCTGGGGTTGACTGCGACATCCTGTAAAGGATATGCAACTAACTTTAATTAAAACCATGTCTTATTTTCCCAGAGTAGAAGAGGATCAATATTAAAAGAGAAGGAAACACAAAAATGCTGATATGATAGAAAGTAAAAAAAAAAAAAAGAAAGAAACTTCATGTGATAAATATAACTAAGTTGGTATTTCCTCTTGTCCCTTCTCTTAAGATACTGTTTAACAACATAGTGATAGGAAAATATCCTACTCTGCAAATATCATCATCATCAAGTGCCATGCCGGCTGGCGTAGGCGTTCATGGCTCTCCATAGATCTCGGTCTTTGGTTTTCTGGATCAACTCTGCTGCTGATATTCCTCCATGCCACCGTCTCAATCCATCCAGCATCATTTCTCTTGGTCTGCCTCTGCCTCTCTTCCCCTCGATCTTTCCAGTTGTTACGATGTTCTACAATGCCTCTCTTCTCATCACGTGACTGAAGAAAGATGTTTGTCTCTGTCTTTTTGTTGTATATAATGTTCTAGTTTCATTAGCCTGTTTCAGGCAGTCGTCGTTAGTTACTCTGGCAGTCCAAGGAATTCGCAACATTCGTCTCAGGAACCACATCTCTGTTGCTTCTAATTTCTTCTTAATTTGTCCATTTACATTCCAAGATTCACTGCCATACAGCAAAACTGGTTCTACATAGCATTTCAGCACTCTCTTTCTTACATTCAGTGATAGTGACTTATCGCATAAGATATTCTTCATTTTCTGAAATGCGGCTTTTGCCTGCCCTATTCTGCTCCTAATCTCTGTTGTACATCTTCCATCTGATGTTATAAATGCCCCTAGGTATCTAAAATTATCAACTTGGTTAAGGATTTTCCCTTCTATTTCTATGTCACATTTTGGTGTCACCATTTTCTTTGATATTACCATTGTTACTGTTTTCTTGATATTCAAGGAGAGTCCTTTCCTTGCACTCTCTGTTACTATGTCTAATAATTGTTGTAGGTCTGTTGAATTATCCGCCACCAATACTGTGTCATCTGCATAGCGTATATTATTTATATTATAACCTCCAACTAGTATTCCTGGCATCTCTTTGATCTCTCTCATTATTACTTCGCTATACAGGGAGAAGAGATCTGGTGACAAGACACACCCTTGTCGTACTCCTAGCTTTATCTGTTCGTAACTACCCTCTTTATTTCCCATTTTAATTGTTGCTACTTGGTTCCAGTAAACATTCTTTATTACTCTTAAATCTTTTCCATCAATGCTGATATCTTCCAACATTTTAATCAGTTCTTCATGTTTTACTTTATCAAATGCCTTAGTATAATCTATGAAGCACAAAATATATGTCTCTCTGTTTCTCTATTGACCTTTCTATTAGTGTCCGTAATGTATAAATTGCATTGTTTGTGCCCTTTCCTTCCACAAATCCATACTGTTCTTCACTAATTTCCATTTTTATTTTCTTTCCGGTTCTTCTCATTATGATTCTGAGTAGAAGCTTAATGATATGGTTTATAAGGTTAATTGTACGAAAATCTTCACAATCAATTGCTCCTGGTCTTTTTGGTATAGCTATAAATACAGATTTCAGCATATCACTGGGTAAATATCCACTGCTGTAAATATCATTCAACATTTTGGTTAATATATCTACTCCACATTCTCCTGCAAATATATGTACAGAAATATATAAATTACCGTGGATACTTTCCATCCACGAGACACCATGTTGATCCACCATGCATGTGTGAGGGAGGTGGAGAAAGACAGAGAGAGAGAGAGTGCATGTGTGAGGATATGTATTTACATCAAATGAAATGAAACAACATGCATGTTAAAATATTGTGGTGAAATAACAAATACAAACTCATGTACTATACCTCATAAACATGCTTGGCAAGTATAAGTATTAACAGAGAACAACAGTAAATATATACAACAATAAAAGAGGCAGTGGAGGCAGGCATACAATAAATTATTTTTTTTTTTGCATTCGCTCGCTTTGAACTCAAGCGTAGTCTCAACACACTACTTCTAGTAGTGCTGGACTAAATTTTGCCTGTGGATTAGCTTTCACTATTTTCACGCCATCAGGCGAACCTACTCCAACTTCAGAGGTACTTGTAATTTACATCCCCAAGTCAAGGACAATAGGTCAACAATTTAGTCCAACTGTCTTGTGTAGGGATTGAACCCCTTACCTCAGCATCAGTACACCAGATGTTTAAGAACATGTGTTCTTATCCATCCAGCCATGCTGAACTACATACAATAAAATGAAAAAAGAAATGAAAAAGAAAGGTGTAAGACTGAAGAATCAACAATAGTACTAACACATTGTGAATACACAGCCCACAATTGGCATTATACACCTGAAAGAAAAATCTGATTTTCCTACACATTTAGAAGAAGAGAAGCAGCCAAGAAGGAGAAACTATATGCTCAATGACCACTCACAATGTTGATGACTTTGTCATTGGATGGGACATGAGTTTAGCCAGCAGGGTCATGATGCTGTTGGTTGAGGCTGTCAGATCATCCAGGTCAGCCAGAGTATCCCACAGGCAGTTCAATATGATGGACACCTGAATATTCAACAGTCACAGTCTGATGTACCAGCTGTAATTCTTAATAAAGATTGTATATTCCAAAACTAACAGAACTTATTCTCAAAATATTATGTTTGTGTTATTCAATAATAATTAAAGATATAATTCTCGAATAAACTGACTAGTTTAATGTTCAAAGTTACTAGTTTTCATTACAATGTACAATAACTGGCAATGGCTTGCAGTTACTTGTGTTACTATTTAGAAGAAATGCAAGAGGTGAATGCAAGCAGTAAATTATAGCTTACATTACATTTGGGTCAGCTAATCAGAGCTGATCAAGACCAAGATGCAACAAACCCTCAAGTGGTGGACCAGGAAACAGGCTAAATTATTTTAGTCTAGCAGAGAGAATAGAGTCTGAGAAGGAAAGTCAAACCTGGTCCCTTAAAAATCCAACCCTGGTGTGGAACCTATCAGTCAAAAGATTAGATACTACAGTTTAATGATAAATAGACACAAGAGAACAAAAATAATTTTGTAGGCAAGAAAGAAGAAATGTATCTAAAATGTGTCCATTCATATTCATTACATTAATTCTTTTTTAACGACTGGCTTTGCTGATCTGCCAATTCATTACCTGTCCTGGTAAACACTATAGTTAGTTCTATACCTGCCCTGGTAAACACTATAGTTAGTTCTATACCTGCCCTGGTAAACACTATAATTCTATACCTGCCCTGGTAAATGCTATAGTTAGTTCTATACCTGTCCTAGTAAACAGTATAATTAGTTCTATAATTACCCTGGTAAACACTATAGTTAGTTCTATACCTCTCATGGTAAACACTATAGTACTATAACTGTCCTGGTAAACACTATAGTTAGTTCTATACCTTTCATGGTAAACACTATAGTTAGTTCTATACCTCTCACAGTAAACACTATAATTCTATACCTGTCCTGGCAAACACTGCACCAGTGAGTCAGTCACAGGGATGAGGGATGCCGCGGCAACAGCTCTCACATCATCATCAGGATCTTGCAGTCCTTTGTGTATAGCAGACAGCAACATTGGCAACAGTTGTGATGTCATATCCTGTGGGAAACAAACCAATCAACCATTCAAAGGTCATCAGCAGCAGGTCAAAAGAAGTTCACCAAAACTGGCATGGTAGTGGAAAATTTGGCACAATAAATCATTAACTATAAACTGCTGACATAAGCAAACAGACACACAAACTTTCTATCATCCATACAAATGGTAATTTTCTTCAGCTTGGCCTCTTTTAACACTGAAACTAAGTCAAATTAGAAATACTGCAATGTCTGACATTCTCTTTCAACCTCAACCAGTTTCTTTCTGTGAGTTTATAAACTGAGAACAGTTTCTTTCTGTGAGTTTATAAATTGAAAACAGTTTCTTTCTGTGAGTTTATAAACACTCACAGAAAGAAACTGTATACAAGGAGAACAATTTCTTTCTGTGAGTGTTTATACAATGAGAACAGTTTCTTTCTGTGGGTGTTTATACAGTGTGAACAATTTCTTTCTGTAAGTGTTTATACAATGAGAACAGTTTCTTTCTCGAGTGTTAATGTAGTCACTCACATCAATAGCTTGGAGCATAAACAATAACTGCAGACAACAAGGTCAATACACTCTATTAATGACCCAAATATACAACAGAAACTGAAAATACAAACTACATATGATGTAAAATGACAACAACAATAAATCAATAACACTGTTACATAAAAAACCTGTGACTATAAATGACCAACCTGACGGACAGCCAGAATGTACTTGAGACTGAGAAGTGCCCCATGACGAACCTCCCACTGGTCTTGGGCCAACAGCTGCAGTGATATGTTGACCACACCTGAAACCGCTGGCTCCTCCATGTATTTCAACACTGCGCCCAGCGCTTGAGCACAAGTTTCTCTGACAGGCGCCACAACCTAGAGACATTGAGCTATCACTATTAAAGGGAACATGAAAGCTATGCTTACAATACACCTAAACAATACACTAAAGACATAATCGGTAATGTACTAATGACACATCTGATAATGTACTAAAGACTAAATCAATGATGTACTAAAATCACAATCAAGAATATACTACAGACACAACAATGTACCTAGGATACAAATAACAATGCACTTAAGTCTCAAGTGAACATGTACTAAAGACTCAATCGAGGAAGATGGCATAAATAGGTTTCAGATGTGAGAAAGGACCACATACAATGTACAACACACAAACTGTAAAAGATAAGTACTCAGTCTTCTTTTATGGATCAGATGATAGAATCACAACACAGTGCACAAACTCTGTAACACTGGTGAAGATCCCAATGTGTGTATACCAGATTCCACATATACCACAAACATTCTGTTACTGGTAGATTTTCTAATTATGAAACTGTCATGGCAACAGCCAAACCTTTATGTTATTCAATGTGCTGAAGGATTTGCACAGAGGTTCTCATATATTTCAACTTAGAAGGTTGGTTGATTGTGGTGAATTATATGGAAGACTGACTTTTAAGTCTGATACATTGACAGTCTGAACTCCTGAAATGACTTATCAGTCAGGTTGTTATGCAGACTTTCATCCTGATCCGGTATTGATGTACCATCTTCCCTGGGGCTATGTTGCAGGGCTCTCCTTTCCCTCCTCCACTCTCAGAAACTAGTGGGGTATACAAAACCAGTATTTGCACTTCATGTCTGAGTGAGACATTACGACCCTTGGAATATTACCCTCATTTGTCACAAAGCATTTCCTCAAGGTTTAGACAGCGAGAAACCTGTACCTGTGACTTCAGTGATCCTTTTACTCCTAGTCACACAGTAGTAGTTACTGAAGACTAAGCTTCTGATTAGGTCTCCATGGTGTAGTGATCAAGCCATCTGCCTCGTGCTCTGAAGTCATGGGTTTGTTTTTGAACTGCGTCATTCAGGCTGCGAGTGCAATTTTTCCGCAAACACCTGGGGGTCAATTCTGGAGCTGAGGAGTTCATGCTTTGTGCAATGTTCTCAGCAGGTGATTTACCATTCTGCTGAGAGACCAAGCCAGATATGGTAAAACTTGGTGCAATGAAGTTGATCCTTTCACCTTCTTTTAACCTTTAGGCAACTAATCCAAGCCCCTGTATCAGGCAGGGCAGTATAGCATTCTCATGTTTCTTGCTGTTATAAATCATCCATCCACATATATATCTACAGAAGGCTTCAGACCTGGCAACTTTCAAATGTACCCGAAGCCACTCTGTCCTGAAATCTGTACGTTTTAGAAGTGAATGAGAGCTGCAATGACCGTTTAGCAGACATGTCGCATCAGCTCACTGCATAGCAAACAAGCAAGATATTCACTTAGAGAGCTGAAATGGCTACATTATACTAAATATGTCAACAACATCACTTCCAGACATGACAAAAGGCTGTGCGACTGACACAGCTTGTTACAAAACATTAACAATTTCAGTTATGTCTATGAAGCATTTTCAGCAATTTTCGTTACATCAATCAAGCATTCTTAGCAATTGTTGCTAGACCCATCAAGCATTCTTAGCAATTATTGTTACACATATCCAGCATTCTAAGAAGTAATTTTTCTTATACCTGCCAAGCATTATTAGTAATTTTTCTGAACCCATGAAATGAGGTCTCCTCCAGGAGAACATACATAAACAAATTGTTTAAATTCACCAAAAGTTTCTTGCATCTATCACTGGCAGCACTGTATGTAAAACATCCAAGGGGTATGATCCTATGTCACAGGTTGCTATATCATACGAGGGTAAGTTAATAAGTAAGTCACAAATGGCTATAGAAAAATAACTAAATATGATAACTTGAAACCGGTTTATTTTTATACATACATTGTCCCTTTATTTCTCAACATAATTTCCACCAACATTGATGCACTTAACCCATTGTTTTATCAGTCCTCCCAAACCGGCTGCATAAATCAGCATGCCCTGTTTTCATTTACCTGCCATCCTACAGAACTGTATGACTTGCCCTTGTAATTTTTTCTACCCAGCTATGCACCACTTTATGGGAGATGACTAGGGGCTAAGTCCACTGAAACCCACCTTGGTGGGAGATATTTCGAGAATGGCGCCGAAGTTGAATGTGAAGTGAAAACGTGGTTTAGAAAAGAGCCCGCAGTTCTTCTTCTTCTTCTGCGATCATCCGGAGTTGTTTTTTTTTTTCCGGATGTGATTGCGTTGTGCCTGTTTACAGCAGAGCTGCGTTCTTGTGCCGTTAGGCCGACACATCCGACTTCTGCGGGCATTTGTTGACCGGGTTAACCTTCCCGGGGGTTTCTTAGGACGTTTGACTCACTGTTGTGGTGTTATCCCCCATCCCAGCTGGCCCATATAGAACAGCCAAAGATCCTGGTCAGCCCTCAAGGGAAGGCAGGGGCAGACCATGTCATTCCCCGCCATCCAAGGAGGCTTCCATACTTGCAGAGCCGATACATAGCGCTCTGGTACTGGGCTCACCCAAGGAATCGTCACGTCCTGCACATGGCTGCTTAGCCTCACTTCCGTATATTGGGCCTTCCGTTCACCATAGGCTGTTCTTCCGGAAACCAGAAGTATGCAGTCTGCAGATGACATCCACACAGTGAGCTTTCGATTCGGACTTTCCATGTAATGGATTTGCTAGCCAAGCAATATTCCATTTCGTGCCACTAGGACACTTTTCCACCTTTTATGAAGCCCACACAGCGAGCTTTCGATTTGGACTTTCCACATAATGGATTTGCTATCCAAGCAATATTCCATTTCATGCCTCTGGGTCTTCATGCACCTTTAAATGTCAACCTGAATGTAGTTAAAGTAAGCTGCGGTCAACTTGAGCTTGTTGACATCTCCATAGAGCTTGTCCTCAAATGAAGCAGGTGTGGGCCAAAATATCTTTCTCTGTTCTGCATACGTTGGGCAATCCTGCAGCAAGTGTTTTGCTGTCATTTTTCCAGTTCTACAATTACATTCATCGGTATCTCCTATCTTTAGTTTATTGAACAAGTGGTATTTCAGCCTGTTATGTCCTGTGCGGAGTCTGAAGATTGCTACTTGTTCTCTTCGGTCGAGTTTGTAATATGCATCATCCTTCTGGTGGCCTGGATGCTCTGATTCCCATTTGGTTCTATAAGTGCTTTTTATCAACCTCTTTGCCTCATTATAGGTTATGTCTGTGTCAGGCTGTGGTAGTCGTCCGCCCTCTTTTGCCAGTCTGTCAGCCTCTTCATTTCCAGGTATACTGCAATGTGATGGGATCCACTGTATTACAACTTTTTTGGATTTCTGGCATAGACCATGGAGTGCTGCTCTTAGGTCAGCTAGTTCTGTGCTGTTTTTGCTCTTCAGTATTGAGACAGCTGACTTTGCATCTGTAAAGATAGCTATTTGCGTGTCTTTATTTTCCTCCATCAAAAGCATTTCTGCTGCAGTTTTCAGAGCCTCTACCTCCGCTTTGAAGTTACTTGAAACTTTCCAGTTGCCACTGAATGTGTTTTTTTCACTCCATTTTTTAAATTTAGGAGAATTCCTCCTCCTCCATTCTCTACTGAATTTTTGGCTGATCCATCTGTATATGCATGGGTCCAATTGCTGCTTGGGTAATGTTCTTTTATGTAGTTTAGGGTTATTTCTCTTCTTTCTGTTTCATGCTGAGTGTTCTTTTTCTCAATACCAGGAATGTTTTCTATCATCTCAGGCAGTTGCTGCTGTCTCCAAGCTGGGAACTTGTCTGCATTGTAAATGGGTTTGACTGTTGATATGTTAAGTATGGGATCTGCCCTAATCTTTCGTTTTGCAGTTTCTACAAAGTTGCTACGCTTCAGTCTTCCCTTTCCAAAGCCATTAAATCTGTTATACATAGGGTGGTCTGTCAATCTTCTAAATTTTTCAGCTTGTTGCTGGGCTCTGCTATCTCTTCTATCCTGCATTGGTTGTAAACAAGTTATCTTTTCTAATTCATTAATAGGCGTTGTCTTCAGGCTTCCAGTTATGATTCGCATTCCTTGGTTTTGGACTCTACTTATTTTGTTAAAGTTTGACTTAGCTGCTGTTGCCCAAGCTGCAATGCCATATTCCAGTGCTGGCCTCACCCGTCCAGTATATAACTTCTTGAGAACTTTCTCATCTGCTCCCCACGTTGTACCAGCAAGCTTTTTCATGATTGCCATTCTTTGCCTTGCTCTTGTTCGATTTTTCTCAACCTGTGTCTTCCATGTCAGGCGATGATCAAAGGTGACTCCTAGATAGTTTGGATTTTCTTCATGGCGCAATATTTTTCCATTCAATACCAGCTTAGGTTGCTGAGTTTTAGTTGAGAGGGAGAACACTGTGCATGTTGTTTTCTCCTCACTTATCTTCACTAGCCATGATTTTGACCAGTCCTCTAGCGCTAATAGGGCTTGCTGTATTTTGCTGTTAGCTGTACTAATATATTCTTCAGATGTCCATATGGCTAGGTCATCTGCAAAGGATGATGTGTGTACTCTGGCTGGAAAATTTTCCGTGATGTCGTTTATATATGCTAGGAATAATGTTGGTGAAAGAACTCCTCCTTGGGGGACACCTTGCTCCAACAGCATCATTTTGCTGGTTTGTCCTTGTACTTTTGTCCTGGCAGTTCTGTTCTCAAGGTAGTGGCTGATCCATTTGTACATTTTCCCACAGACATGCATTTTTTGTAGTTTTACTTTCAGTCCTTCCTTCCATACTTTATCAAATGCTTTTTCTAAATCTATCCAGACCGCTAGTGTGTGCTTTTTCTCTTGGAAGGCATCCTCTATTTCCTGAGCTATATAGGTTATTTGATCTTCAGTGGATCTGTACTTTCTGAATCCTGCTTGGTGAGGTGTTAAGAGTTGGTTTTCTTCCAGATGCCATGTTAGCCTGCCATTGATAATGCGTTCCATTAATTTTCCTACACAGCTAAGAAGACTGATAGGTCGATAGCCATTTGGTTCTTCCAGGTCTTTTCCTTTCTTTGGGACTGGTATTAGTATAGCTTCCTTCCATGCCTGAGGGACTATTCCCCTCTTCCAGCTGTAATTTAGGACTGCTAGTAGTTTCTTTTTTGCCTTAGTGCCTAGTCCTATTAGCATTTCATTTGTGATTCCATCCTTTCCTGGTGATGTCTTCTTTTTAGGGTATTCATTGCCTGTTCCATTTCTTCCATTGTTAGATTTGCCATCATATATTCTGCTGCTGTCTCTGTATATCTATGATGTATCTGTTTATCTTTGATTGCATTCTTCTGTTTCGGCTGTAATATCAATGTGGTTTGCACTGGCATAGTGTTCCATTAGTGCATTTGCAGCCTTTTTTCCTGTAAGCAAGGCATTTCCTTGTTTAATTGTTATTTGCTTGTTTCTAGGTCCTTCATTGTTCATGGCTTTCACTAGTTTCCATAGTTTGTTTCCATCCCTGTCAAAATTCAGGTTTTCTGTTTTTTTCCTCCAACAATCTCTTGTTGTTTGATTTACTGTTCTTTTATATTTTGCTGAGATGGCTTTGAGAGAGATGTTCGCTTCAGTTGTTTGTTCTCTCTCTGCGGTCTTCCTAGCATCTTCAACTTTGTCCTCCAAAATTTGTAGTTCTTCAGTCCAGTATGGTTTGTAATTTTTCCTTGCTCCTCTTGGAATAGACTCAGTGGCCGCCTGTATTATTGCTCTGTTTAGACTTTCCACCATTTGCTTCATGTTGCCATATCGTGTATTATGTTTTCACAATATGTGTCTGTTAGTATGGCAAATCTGTCCCAATCTGCTCGTTTGTAATTCCAACGGGGCAAAGGCTTTTGCTCCTGTGGAACATACTCCATATTTATTACAAGCTTGATTGGTCTGTGGTCACTACCTGCTAATTGGTCAAGCACATGGCGATCGATTTTGTGGAGGATGTCTCCTGTGCAGAAAGCTAAGTCTGGAGTAGAAGTGGTAATCCATCTTCTGGAGTAAAAGCTCGGTGTGTCATCCGCTTTGTTGAGTAGATGGAGATTTGAGTCTATTTCCCAGTCCTCCACTTCATCTCCTCTTTTGTCAGTATCTGGGTATCCCCATCTTCTGAACGGCTATTAAAGTCTCCGACAACAATGCAATTTGTGTCAGTTATTTCCATGTTTGAGAGTGTAAGATCCTTATCTGCCGGGCTATACAGATTGTAAATTCTTATTTTCACGTCCTTTATCATTATATCAACACCTATAATTTCCGTTTGGTTGTCAGAGATCACAGATACTTCGCTGCAAGGTATTGTATTTCGTGTAAGTATTAGAACTCCTCCTTTGTGTCCTTTGCGGTCGAAACGTGTGGCCTGATATCCCTTGACTGAAAATGTGCGATTGGCGTTGAGGTGTGTCTCTTGAATGCATGCCACATCTATTCTATCTTTATGAAGACGCTGTGTTAGGGAGGCTTTCTTGTTATAAACTCCTTCTGCATTCCATTGTAGTATGTTGAGTGTCCGTGGTGTTTGGTCAATAACTCTTAACCTACTCCTCTGTGCCTTGACTCCACAGCACAGGGGAAGGTGACCACCAGTAGTCATGGGTGGACCCCCTCGAGGCAGGGGGCCCGGCACTATCACCGCCTGATGGGACTTCACGGGATTAGCACCATAACGATTTATTTTCATCTGTGGCATCATGAAATGATAAAGTTACGTTGCACTTCTTTGTCAAGCCTGTGGCTCAGTACATCCGATTTCGACAAGCATTTGTTCGGGATGCTTTCCCTAGCCTTTGACTGTCCCCAGTCTACCTACAAGGCAGCAGGTTTGTGCGTCACTTCGTCTGGTCCCTCTCCCTTGACCTGTCCGACATGGGTGACCCTACCAGTAGCTGTGCTACCGCCGGCATAGCTCTTGGGGTCATTGGAACGCTCAAGCCCCTCTACCTCGTCAAGGTGGACGCACGGCAGAGGGGGCCCGCAGTTCTATGCAGCCGGTTTGGGAGGACTGATAAAACGATGGGATAAGTGCATTAATGTTAGTGGAAATTATGTTGAGAAATAAAGGGACAATGTATGTATAAGAATAAACTGCTTTCAAGTTATCATATTTAGTTATTTTTCTACAGCCATTTGTGATTTACTTACCCTCGTAAATAAAGACAGCAATTTTCACTCTTCTTTTTTGTACATTTGATCCCCCATTGGGGTATAGCCCCTCAACAAACTCTAAGTCATCATTACCTTAGCCGTCCCTTGCAACTTTATGTATGTCCTCCCTATATTATTCATTTCTGTATTTACTTCTTTTCTCCATGGTTTTTGGGTCTGTCTCCATTTACTTTGCCAGACAAAGGCATATTCACTATTTAACAATCATTTAACAATATTTCAGAGTTACTAAATACAATCCAAAGATCATTAACTGTCTCAAGAATATCCCACCATTTAAATTGCTGCATTAAAAAGTCTTTTCCAAATCAATATACCCTTGGTCAAGCTTTTTCTTTTGACTCCCCTCTTGATTTCTCCCAGAATATACCAAAATCTATTTCCTGCATATGATAACACAACATCCTCGAGATTAATTGCCATTCATTTACCCAACTCAATGTACAAGAGATCACAAACATGCACAAGCTACACAGTATATAAAAAAATCAGTGACTTACTTCATCAGAGATAAAATCTCCAAATCTATCCAGTGCCAGGACACACAAAAGCCGCAAAGCTAAATCCGACAACCAGATCTGGTTCACTGATAATAGCTGTAAGAAAGTATAGGAAAACAAGGTCAAGATCATCACAGATTCAATTATTTCACTGTCACTTAAGGTCTCTTGCTTATTGTATTAAGAGCTTCAACAGCACAGGAAACTTACAATTTCACGTCAGGATATATACGGCGTGCAATATAACTATGGCACACATGCACACACACTAACATTTATATGTGCACTAAAATGTGAACATGAAATGACTTCATAAATACAAAAACCTTGTATTACAAACAATAACATAATAGACACACTCCTGTGAGTATGTCAGGTCATTGTGGATAAAATATTAGAAAAACTGTTTCTACTTAGGCTGGCACTTTTGACTCTCATCAGGGAAGTATTCTTTACATTAATATAATCTCATTTATACAAACCACCATAAACTGTTGCCATGAAGGCTCAGACTTCACCTATAAAATTAACACCTCTCAATGAAAACGTCCCAGCAAGTGCTAACTATAGTACTTGAAATCACTGTTAGAATTATTTTCTCTTTGTTGATTTTAATTTGTTGCTGAACCAAACTGACGAAGTTCATAACAAAGCCAGAAACACTTATACATACATGTACTTCTATAACACACTCAAACATATACAACTAATAATCAACATGCTATCACAAAGTCTGGCACTTCTACACATAGAAAAAACAAACCTGGTTGCTGGGAATGTCCGCAGCTTTCCCTGCTCCTCTGCCATGATGTTTGACAACTTCTCTTAGGCCTGTAGCTGCCCCATGCCTGATTTCCCAAGAACTATGGAACAAGTCATTCAGCAATACCTCACAGAAGTTCTGGAATGGCCAGTCTTCTGGCTGGAAGGCACAAAATGGTTGTATTAATTAACATTAGGATATATCTTTAAATATTAAATGTCTAAGCACAAATGTAATATGTGCTGTATGCAACTTAATTAAATGTATCATCTGCAGAACCAATCCAGCTGAATCAACAAACAAGAAAACAATATAAGTCGCCATATTTACGCAATAGGTGTCCTTAGTCTGTCGCCATCATTAAATAAAGTGTTGAACCTGGCAGGTACAACTTAACAAGTGCTGTTAAATAACCTAAATGATAATTTTTCAAACTAAAATGGGGTCTGCCTACAATGATCTCATGCGGTAAAGGTGAAGAACATAAGAATGAATGCTACAGAATGGGAGGAGAGAAGAGAAGGGAAACTGGGTGCAACGTATGTATGTATTTGCTGCCTGAATGAGAGAGAGATCGAACAAACAAACAAACTTAATTTTCATAGGGTCACAAATTTGGCACACAGACCCGTCTTATATTTGGCCCTTTCAATCACTCATCTTTCATACATCAATTATCTATTGTACATGGTACATTTAAAAAACTGCCAAATGAATGCTGCGAACATAAACAATGCATATTACCATTTTATGAGACAGACAGGCACACACACACACACACACGTATAAACACATACATGCACAGAGAGAGAGAGAGAGAGAGAGAGAGAGAGAGAGAGAGAGAGAGAGAGAGAGAGAGAGAGAGAGAGAGAGAGAGAGAGAGAGAGAGAGAGAGAAGAGAGAGAGAGAGAGAGAGAGAGAGAGAGAGAGAGACAGAGACAGACAGAGAGAGAGACAGACAGACAGACAGACAGACAGACAGACAGACAGACAGACAGACAGACAGAGACAGAGAGAAGAAAAAGACGGATAATATGTGGGGAAAAAATGAAAGAAAACATGCCTCTTCCATCTGTGACAGAGAGTCGTCTGATTCCACAGACCCTGATGATCTTTCTCTTTTCACACGTTTCAAAGGGCAAGCCTCGTCAGATCCATTATTGTTTCTAAAAACAACAATTCATAATTTGCTAAAGACAACAATAACTACATTTCTAACATAAAATAAATAAAACATCAACAATATACATTATCAATCATATAGGCCAGGATGGCGGAGTGATTAGTGCACTGACTGATTATAGCGGAGTACAATCCCCAGTTAAGGCAGATAAACGAACAATTCCGGGGTCAAACCAGCTCCCATAACAAGGATGCCAGATAATTCCAGGTAATTTATCTGAGGGAGCTCGAGTTGATAAACACCATAACTACATTTCATGCGCCCCTCAATCAATGTTGCTACCTAAAATAAATGATGTATGCAACAGAAGGGATTCAAGCAACAATAGGGATGCTGTGTCTGAAATTAACAGCTCTTTGGTACTCAGACAGAATGGGTTAATGTAACAATTGATGGAGCATAAAGAGTTAAGAATATATATATATATATATATATAAGCAGTAACCAATGGAAGAGTGTAACACTCAGTTCAGGAGTTAATGGCACATAATTGAGGCAATTACATTTCTCTCTATTATTACGAATGATTTGGTTGATTGGTGAATCTTCTGAAACTGAGTTTCACCTCTTAGGTTTAACACATCAGTATTCCATGTCATCCATCCATCATGTGCCATGCCGATAAGCATGGGCGGTCATGTTTTGCCATCTCACTTGATCACCAGAGTCATGGATCAGATCTGTGTTTCAGTCTCAACTATGCCACGTGGTCAAGCCTCCAGGTATTTACTTCACAGTCTCCCCCTTGGTCTCTTAACTTCGATCTTGTCAATTGTCACTAAATTCTCTAATTCATTTCTTCTCATAACATGCCCACAAAATTTTGATTGTCTATGTCTGTCTCTAATCAGTTTACGATCTTCATTTGTTTCTTGAATAACTTGTTCATTGGTTATTCTATCTGTCCATGGTATTCTTTGCATTTTCCTCAGAAACCACATTTCCACAGCCATGTTTTTCAGCTTGTCTGCTCATTGTCCACGCTTCACATTCATACAGTACAGGTTCTATGTAGCACTTCAAAACTCTTTTTCTCGTTTCAAGTGATATCATTTTATTGTCAGTATGTTTTCATCTTGCAAAAGGCTATCTTCGCAATGGCAATTCTTGTTCTAATTTCTTCAAGGCATCTCCCATCAGATGTTATGACTGTTCCGAGATAATTGTACCGATTCACTTAAGAATATGCCCATTTACTTGTATATTACATTGTGGTATTTCCTTCTTCCCAGTGACGACCGTAATCTGTGTCTTCTTACAATTCCAATCCTAGTTAAAAAGAAGTCGCTTAAAAGTCAACAGGGTCGATTTCATTGCACCAGGTTTTATCCCACATGGCTCAGTCTCTTTCCACAGCGCGGAAAGCATCGCACAAAGCACAAACTCTGTAGCTCTAGCGACGACCCACAGGAGTCTCTGAAAAATGTCACTCGTGAACCGAAGGACGCGGCCCGGAATCATACCCACAACCTTCGAAGCCCGAGTCAAACGGCCTGACCACTTCACCATGGAGACTCCGTGTGGTGAAATCCTAGATGTTCACTCTGAAAAGGGCTTGCATCCACCGGGATGAGGTTGGTGTAATGACTTTTCTCTGAGCTGGAGGCCTAAGTATTACTGTCATGGTGACTGCATTCCAGAGATGTCCTTCCTCCCTCCAAGCCCAGAAACCAGCAGAGTGTTCTGAAACTTAACATCTGTGGAGAGGTATATTAAGATGTCACCTAGTCATAATTCAGCACAGCACTTATAGACTGGCTGGATATCATTAAACACCAATGCCCAGCCGTATGCTGCTGGGATTCAAACCCAGTAGCTTCAGAGCATGAGGTGGACAGCATAACCTCTCAGCTATACCTCCTCTTACATGTCAGCTTTGCAAGATGCATCTGACCATCTGCTCTAGACGTCCACATGTGCACTGGAGTAGTGGGACCAATTTCAGTGTAAATGTATATCAGTTTAGCAGGATCAATTTCAGTGTAAATGTATATCAGTTGTCAATGACATTTCAGAAACAGCCCAGTCCAAAGATTAATTATGAAAGCTTACCCAGATAAATGTTTTGACAAGCTTCTTGCCTTTCGCTTGGCAACATTCCTTTCCCGCGAGCTCATCTGACCTTTAGCTCCAGCTAGCTGCTGTCGCAGCAGCTCAACTACTGGCTGTGGTGGACAAAAGCATGCGTTGTGATTACAAAGTCATAAACTACCAGCTACATAATACTTCTGCACAGTATATTTATTATATTCATTCATAACTCTTTCTTATGTTGTGGAAGCCATCACATTAATTTTCCAGCAAAATGTTTATGGACAAGTCATACAGCAAGATAATACGATGGAGCAACATGTTATACAATCTGATATGACATGATATAATACTTGACTAATAATTTATTTGTTCTAAAAAGACAGGCAACGTAAACCCAAAACAGATGCTGTTGTATAGGCATAAAACAAGATCAGCAGCATTTTCTGTGGATATACTGTACCTTACACAATCAGTCATATACAAATACCATGCTATATGTTTCATTTATTCAAAGAGGTAAAAGTAAACCTACAACAGTATTTTCTGTGGATAATATGCATATTTAGAAAATTAAGGAATTAGCTCTAAGTTACATCCAGTTCTTTAATTGAACGTCTCAGTGCAAACAAAGCTGCACCATTTGATATACTGAGGTGTTCACATATGGTGAGTTTCCTGACCTTTCCAAGACCCAATAAAGAGAAAAGTCATGCAGTTATGGTATGACACTATGTTGAGGTGGTAATAAGATTGAGTTTCAATGCTGCTTCAAAAGCTATTTAAATCCCTTAATGATATGAAATTACTGATTCTATTTTGTTGTCAGATGTATCTACATATCTGTAACACACAAGATATTTTATTGTCAAAGGCATCTGCTAAGACATGATACAAGATATTTTATTGTAACATGTATCTGCATTAGACATGGCACAAGGCATACTGTTGTCAAATGTATCCACAAATATGTGGCAAAAGATATTCTGTTGTACATCTATCTATATATATATGACACGACATTCTGTTGTCAAATGTATCTATACATATAGATATATTCTTAGCACTTTGCTGTCTTGATGGACGATAGTTTTTTACATTGTGCTTCAAAAGGGCATAATTATTATAATCCCATGGCGGTAGCATAAATCAATCAATCAATCAATCTCTCTCTCTCTCTGTGCATGTGCGTGCGTGTGTGTGTACTCCCGCGCGCGCATGCGTGTGTGTCATGAGACATTCTGTTACACATGTATCTGTGTATATGTGGCATGAGACATTTTATTACACATGAATCTATATATATGTGACATGAGAATTTTGTTACACATGTATCTATACATCTCTCTCTCTCTCTCTCTTGCGCGCGCGCACGTGCGTGCGTGCGTGTGTGGCATGAGACATTTTGTTACACATGTATCTACGTATATATGACACACAACATTTTGACAAATATATCTACATATACATATCTTTTGTCAGATGTCAATACATGTGACATAAGACATTTTGCTGTCAAGTGTATCTACATACATGTGACACAGGGTCATTTTTTAATAAATGTTTCTACATATATGTGACATGAGACATGTTGTTGTCACAAGTATCTACTTATGCATGACATGATATTTTGTTGTAAATGTTTCTACATATACATGACGAAAGACACTTTGCTGTCACATGTATCTGCTCATAAACGACATTTTGTTGTCAAATCTGTCAGCTAGTTAATAGCACATGACACTTTCTTGTAAAATTGTCTCACTATTAAACAATGCAGGACATTTTCCTGTAAAATGTGTCAGATGACATTTAGCTGTAAAAATATCTCCATCAACAAATGACACATGACATTTACATGTAAAAATGTATCTCTGCCCTCTACCTGTGAGTTATTATTGGTGTTGGGAAGCGCAGAGTTCACCGTCATACGCAGGTCGTCATCATTGAAAAGATTGCTGGAATCAATGCCCAGGCTTCCTGCAATATCTAAGCCCAAGCGTTTGTTTAAGAGCTGTCTCTGCTGCAGCAGCTGTTCCTTATCATCCATGTCTGCAAACAGAGATAATCACAAGAATTTGTACAATCCAAATTACAGTTACCTCCCCACACTATGTTCCATGTGCCAGATTAGAACAATGACAGCAAAGGTAAAAGAAATGTGTCACAGAGATAATCAAAAGAATCTGTACAATCCAAATTACAGTTACCTCCCCACACTATGTTCCCAATGCCAGACTAGAACAATGACAGCAAAGGTAAAAGAAATATCTTTTAAGCGACTTTTTAAGCTTTGTCTTCTGCCCTTTTTTTGCACGCTTGCTTTGAACTCAAGCGTAGTCCATACACACTACTTCTAATAGTGCTGGACTGAATTTTGCGTGTGGATTAGCTTTACTTATTAACAGTGTCCCTCACCATCAGTTTAACCCACTCCGATTTCAGAGGTACTTGAAATTTACGTCCCCAAGTCAAGGACGATAGTCAACATTTTAGTCCAAATGTCCGGTGTAGGGGTTGAACCCCATACCTCGGCATCAGCACACTGGATGTTTAAGGACACACATTCTTATCCATTCAGCCGTGCTGACCTATCTTCTGCCTGTCATCCCCCAATGGAGCACAGAGCCTCAACTAACTCACGCCAAAGCCCTTTGTAGACTTAGTTCATGATTGGTTAGACTTTTCAGCTAGTTTTATGAGACGAGGTAGTCAGCCCAGTCTCAAGCCATTTCCCTCGGTCGCCTCCTACGACATGCATGGTAAGTTAGTTTTTATTTGTTTTTGCTTCCCTTCTGGGCCCTGGTAACACACAGGCAATAGTTATCAACTACAGGATGTATTTTTAATGACTGTGCAGTTTTTGAAAATATTGCGCTCCAAGTTTTGTATTTACCTATTATGTTGTATTGTGTTGCATGAACTCCATAGAAGGTAAATACTATTCAGCAACAGCCGGTAGCCATTATTCTGAACATGCAGGTCACTGTACAGGACAGATGTAAAAGCATTCCCTGCAAATTTCACAGCTCACAGTGTCGCCCGCGCACTCACTCAGTAGCAGGGCGACGGAACCATGTACTACCAGTCCACAATGAGGAAAATGTGATTGCAAACCGTAGCTGCAAGCATAAACACGCCACAGGCCTTAACTGGTTCAATACCTAACCACCATGTTGGCGACCGGAATTAACAGGGACTAGATGATACAAAGTAGTTTCACGACTGTTGAATATATACACACAGTAAGTAAAGTAACATACATTACCAGTGTTAAAATGCATCAGAGTGTAATCACATACCTACAAGAGGCTGAGCAATATCATACTGATCTCCTTCAGAGGCTAACAGTGAGGCCCCACATTCCAAGACTCTCTTCACATCAAACTGGGAGAACAACACTGTTCCAGTGCCCACAAAACTGGCCATGCTGGACTCTGGAACACATCAACAACACTCATTACACAGAGTTACCACCTCCTTCACAAAGCTATATAAGTTTACATATAGTAATCCAAGCATAAGCAACAATCCATCAGATGAAGACATTCGGAAACAAGTTTTTAGATGTTATATGTGGTCCATGTATGTCTGTGAATCAATAAGAGTCAAAAGAAAATGGAGGCTACATAGATATTGTTAATGTAGATCATGTTAAGAATCCTGAGGGTGGTTAAGAAGGCCAATATCCAATTACTGTAAGGACATGATGATATAAATATACAGAAGGTTTTCTGATGATAAATAACATTGCTGTACTTAACTAGATTTTCCCACCAATGGTCAGGCTAGGTTTTCCAGCCAACGGTCAGCCTAGGTTTTCTAGTCAATGGTCATGGTGACTGTGCACATGTGTTCTGTAGTTGTCTGATTGCAATTTGTACAGCATTCAAAGAGATCAATAACTGAATGACTCAGCCATATGGCATAATCACAACAACAACACAGACCTGATCCAGGACTCTGATGATTGTGAGAGATGAGAAAACATGGCCACCCATGCTTATCGTATTGGATCATCAAGATGGCATTCCTTTACTCACTTCAAATAAATGCCCCTTGCCAGTTATGTTGTCTCCTGTATAAATGTCACGGCCGGGGCAGTTTTGGAGTATGTGATCTGTTATCTGGGGAGTCAATCCACATGTGCACATGGCTGATTTGCCACTCATAAATATGGTATATATTGTAACTGATAATTGACTATGTCCTGTTCTGAGAAGTAGAATAATGATTTATTCTGGTCTGTTCATAATAAGGTAATCATCTTGTGCTGGTGTTGGCTTCCTGACTGATTTGATGAATCTTTCCTTTGGCGGTACGTGACTGCTAAATCTGGTTGCTGTTTTATTGCATTTTCCTTAGCTAGTTGATCAGTTTTAGTTTGTGGGCATTCCACAGTGAGAAAGTATCCACTGTATGGTGAATCATACATTCATTCATAGTGTCTTTCTTCTACTCTAGGATATCGGGATGCTGTGATATTTTCTAGATTTTGTCATTCATATTTATTTATATACAGGGCATGATCTGTCAAACTGAAGTCTGTGATTCCCTACAAAATGATAAAATCTACTGCGGTATATTCTTGAATTTACTATTTAAATTTATACACACAGACATCAGTGGTCTAACCAAAGTCTGTATGTGAAATTCCTTACAGGTGATCAATTCAGTTAAGGTCACAAAACCACGAAAGCAATGACAGAATGGACTACACTAAGTTGTAAAATGAGCTTGTATTCATATTCTGTACTTGCATTCTTTTGCAAGAAATAAAACAGTGCTCTTGATGGAGCTGCTGATGACAATGTTGTTTTGTTGAGGTATGCAATATCTGTTTTATCCTCTTAAGCTATTTTTGTTCTACATTCTTCTCTTCAGATGGTGCTTGTGTTTTTATGCAATATTTCCATTATTTTTTCAGTCATCTTTGCTCGTTTTCTTTAAACCTCACACAACCCCTATACCAACATTTGGGGGACCTCTGCTAACACAACTGCCATTATCATTACCACTTAGACACCCAATAGTTTGCTAGAAAGCAGTCACTGTGTAATCAATGACAAGACTTGAAACAAGCTGCACAGAAGGCCAAGTCACCAATTAGATGTCTGGAGACTTCTCTATACACCCCCAGGCAGCCCAGGATGGAAGATCAACAAATTAAGCTAGTTATTACTTCTTACTCGAAGTGCCATCACTGTGCACTGGACACATGCAAAAGCAATCAGTCTCCCTCAGCAATTAGTAAAGAATATATATATATTCATTTGTGTGCAAAAGCACAATATTTTTGGACCCATGCATTCTTTTTAAAGCAAAATGTCATCCACCTTCTGATTCATCTCAAAACCATATTCCATGTAATATCCATACAATGCTGAAAAGGGTAGTGGTGCATAGTAGTACAGTAGCTGGCACATTCGCCGCCTGGCCCTGTGGTGTTTTGTTCAAATCCAGATCCAGCCTAAAAGGGTATTGTATAAGGAAATGTTCTGGGAAGTGATGTCCGCCAGCATGATACTGACCACATCCCTCACCACAAGCTGATTAGCCTAAAACTATGGGCTAGCACCATATACCTGATACACCTTGTGGCATGAAACAAGATCTTTACTGTGCACATTACATACACATCTACTCCTCCAATCTGACTTCTCTGCACCATTTTATTCACACATAAAACTTGTATATTGCGTTCAATAAATAGTCTAAACTGACCAGATTTTGGAGCTCCTCTGGGCTCCCACTGTGGAACATTTTTAGCAATGGCATCTACTGCTTGCCCCGCTGCCACCCGGGTCTCCCAGCTGGAACTTCTCAGATATGTGTGTGTCTGAAATCATGCAATAAGTCACAACTGTCAGTATGACATTACACAACTTGCTCACAACCATTTTGCACATAAATAGCCAGTATCATGTCCCTTCTGATTCCTTCCTATTCATCCATTTTTTTTAAAACTCTCTCTCTCTCTCTCTCTCTCTCTCTCTCTCTCTCTCTCTCTCTCTCTCTCTCTCTCTCTCTCATGCATGCACGCACACCCCGCTCCTTTCATCTATTTCCCCTGACTTCCGCATGCCTATGTATAAGCACTTCAAAAACAAACTGCCTGCAGCAGATGTTTAAGTAACAAAAGAAAAATGTTCAATCTCGCATACATAAATATTTATATGGTAGAACAAAGGTCACCACCACATCAGATTATCCTAATGTAAAACACCAAAAGAAAACATTAACTTGGCAATATCACTTTTACTATAGGGGTCTGTTTCTCCCATTTGCCTCTATCAAGAATAAAGGTAATTAGGTAAATAAAAGAAATTAACTGGAAACTGACTTTATTGCACTCATACACCAGCAAGCCCCACCACACCTACCACTGTCATACACCAGCAAGCCCCACCATACCTACCACTCTCATACACCAGCAAGCCCCACCACACCTACCACTCTCATACACCAGCAAGCCCCACCACACCTACCACTCTCATACACCAACAAGCCCCACCACACCTACCACTGTCATACACCAGCAAGCCCCACCACACCTACCACTCTCATACACCAGCAAGCCCCACCACACCTATCACTCTCATACACCAGCAAGCCCCATCACACAAGATCACCCACTAGCATTGACACCAATGTAACCTTTCACACAATCTGAGAACAATTGTCCCAGTATTTAAACAGGTAGCTGTCATCTGACATTATAAAATGTACTTATTTTAATAATTAACCAACATAACAATGAATAAAAGCACACACTACTGGTTGTGTATATCTGACCAGCTGATGTGTTTCCCATCTGAATAACACGAACTAGTTCCAGTTTTTAACACAGACATCTCTCTAGTAAGAAAAGCAACTTGATAGCATCCTAATCTTATAGTGAAATCCCAGTCACAGCGACCCACTGGGAAATAAAAAGAGCCAGTGAACTTGCTCAAGCCTGTGCCGAAAAACAATAATGGAACAGACATTGCAATATGAGAACCGGCAAAACTTATCCCTAGCAACAACGTAAGAGGAGACCGGCTGAACAGATAGGCAAAATAGACCAAAATCTTATTTTCTAGAAAAGACCTAACCAAAGACTAAATTCAAAACTGATGGCCTTAATATAAATGCACACAAAGGGGCCCAATTTTCCAGTTTTTCAACTGAGGATATAAGGGTCAAAAGCCATTTAAAACGTATTAATCCAGAACCCGCATCCCTGTTCAAACACTGTTCTTACCCTCACCAAGCAAGCAGTTATCTTCTCTACAGGTGCCCTGCCCTGCACATTTAAACACCAAGGAAATATTATTACAGTCATCTCTGATAGTTACCAACTCTGTTGATTACTAAATCTCAATGACTGTTCCATTATTGTGTATTGGAGAATTCTGGTCTATTCCACAACAATGAAATCAACTACATTTTAGAGACACTTCAGGGAAGCTCTTCCTTCACTAGATAACAGTCTGCTGGCAAGGAAGTATCTAAACCCCAAGGAGGAAAACATGACCAACCTATGTCCAATCCCTTCCCCTTGGACATTGGGGTGGAGTCTGCTGGCAAAGGAAATACCTAACACAGGTGGAGTCTGGGTGGAGTCTGCTGGCAAGGAAATACCTAAAACAGGTGGAGTCTGGGTGGAGTCTGCTGGCAAGGAAATACCTAAAACAGGTGGAGTCTGGGTGGAGTCTGCTGGCAAGGAAATACCTAAAACAGGTGGAGTCTGGGTGGAGTCTGCTGGCAAGGAAATACCTAACACAGGTGGAATCTGGGTGGAGTCTGCTGGCAAGGAAACATCTAACACACTTTAAGCAAACATGACCAACCTATGTCCAATCCCTTCCCCCTGGACATTAGGGTGAAGTCTGCTGGCAAGGAAATACTTAACACACTTGCAGGAAACATGAACACTTTAGGCCTAATCCATGCCAGTCCATAGATGCTGTGCATCTATGTGTCATGGTCTGGTTACATTCTAAAATGCCTCTCCACAGGTGTGAAGTCCCAGTACCAGTCTTGCACACGCAGCAGCTGGTTTCCTAGCTTGGAGGGGAGAATAAGAACTTTGCAACAGAGCCCACACAGATATGGTACCTTGGTACTGAGTCAGGAGAAACAAACGTCTGTATATCAAACTCCCATAAGCAAATCCTTTTTGGGGCTTAAAGAACTGAATGTCAATGCTTTAGACTTCAAAACTCAAGTTCTCAAGGATTCACAAACAACCAACCAACAACATGGTAAGTTTATGCCATCCCAGTCAGTGGGTTCAGACAGAAAGAGAAGCCAGCCAGCCACCCACACCACACACACACATCATCATCATCATCATCATCAAGGCACACCATCTCTGTTTACATCTTGTATTAAACTGTTTATAAGCTTTGCTAATGTGCCTGTGTTAACCCTATAATGGAGACATAGTTAATAACTGGCTCTATGTATTCCTGGAACAGCCGCAAAAGACTTGCACCTTGATACAAATAACTGGTACTGAGGTGTCAACATTAATCAGCTCAGTGTCATTATCGTTGCACACCCTGCCAAATAGCCAGGTGTTCATGTATCTCCACAGATCTCTGCTCTTTGTGTTCTGGATCAATTCTATTGATAATATACCTTTATACCATTGTCTTGTGCCATCCAGTATAAGTTCTCTCAGTCTGCCTCTGATTCTTCTACCACTCATCCTGCCAGCCATCACAATGTTTTCCAATGCCTCTCTTCTCATTATGGACTGTCTCTTTCTTATAGTTGTATACAATGTTCTACTTTCATTAGTCTCTTTCAGACACTCGCTGTGAGTTACTCTCGCCAGACAAAGGATTCGCAACATGTCTCAAACACCACATCTCAGTTGACTCTGAGCTCTTCCTAACGTGTTCGTTGACATTCCAAGATACACTGCCATACATTCTTGGAGTAGCAATTGCTACCATTGGTCTGCTTCTTCCTGTTATCCTCCATTAGATCATAGGCTCTCAACAAACTCACTTGCAGCTTCCCTATCTTGTGCTAACACTTTCACTTGCCTCTATGTCTTCCCCATATTCATCATCTCTAATTCTCTTCTCTGTGTATTTTAGGCTCCATATACTTTATTTGCCCTGTGGGTTCCTCAGAAAGGACTATCTAGTTATACTTCTTCTTCTTCTGCGTTCATTGCAGAGTTGTTTTTTTTTTCGGACATGATTGCGTTGTGCCTGTTTACAGCAGAGCTGTGTTCTTGCGCCGTTAGGCCGACACATCTGACTTCTGTGGGCATTTGTTGACCGGGTTAACCTTCCCGGGGGTCTAGTAATACTATTGCCAGGTTTTCTCAGTGTCAATCTTACCAGTGTTAGCATTTTTCTCACCTCTCGATTCACTCATATCTGCTTACTTCTCTCCATGAACTCCACTTCTGTATTACCATTTTAGTCCTTCTGTTCAAAATAATAATAGGCCTCCTAGTGCCAGGTAATTTAAAAGGTGTAGTCCTCATGATCATCATCATCTCCCACTTTTGATGTCAAGCGTCATTGGGAGGAATAGCTGACTTCCAGCACCTGATGAATGACACAGAATGGTGTAATTCCATGTAACTGTACAACGTCTTTGATGCTGTCAATCCATTTTCTTCACAGATGCCTTCTTGCTCTCAATCTGATCTTCTTTGGTGTAGTGCCAGTGCTTGGTAATGGATGGTGTTGCATTCTAACGTGATCGCCGAACCGACTTTTAATTATGAGGCATGTAACAAAATAGACATGGACCTCAGATGGGGCAACGCATTCCCCACTAGGACTGACCCCATGCTGGTGGGTGTACCGCCTATTAGAGAAGGTGGGTGTATTTTCGGTGTCAGAGTCAAGCTGTGACAATCTCGGTTCTTCTCGAGAAAGTTGTAGAAAAGGTTGAGTAACTTCACTGTCTAGAGAAATATCACGCCAGGCGTTAAAGGGGCATAGAAAATCCTATGAGAAAATCGGAATGTATAAACATCTCAGGAAATGTGAAGGGTCATGTCGGCATGGGCTAACTTCTGGAGAGTTCGGGAAGTCACGTGAGTCGATGGACCATACTTCCGGAGGGGACTAGCACAGCATTCACATGTGATCTTGGAGACAGAGAGGTCGTCTCTACGTCCAGTGTATTTGATGCCTTGTTTGGGGATTCAGATAAGGAGCTACACATAAGACTATGTTGAATCTAGCGATAGTTCGTCCTGAGACACACAGGCCACGGCGAATGCCAGCTGTATTACACGTTTCATCTAGGGACCCAGAGAATGACTATAGTAGTGAATCTCTTAAAGCTATCATAACACAGTCTGTGGCTGACTAGTTCCGAAGTGAAAGGTAAATACTATTTATATTTAGAGTTACATCGATTGAATACGTCGTGCAATATAGGTCAACTAGCGACCAGGTCAGTCTACTCACCAGCCTGTGTGTTGTGACCCAAATAAGCGGCGGCAGGTGTCAAGTCGGAAAGGGAAATCACTAATATCAGGAACCAGTTTGTGGTCAGTCTCGGTGAGGCGAGTTGACAAAGGATTTCGATACTTGCTCCAATGAAGGAATGTTTATGTGACAGTATTGTGGTAAATAGGTATTCCCCTTGTGAAGAGCTACAGTTTGATTACCCACAAAGTTGGGTTTGAGACAAGTACGTTTTTCATCATCATCATCATCATCATCATCAGGTGGCGTGCAAGAGCAATGACGGGCGATTCGTGTCTACTGGCTGAGTCTCTTGTCTCTAGTTAGCTATCAGACTATAAGTTGTGAAGAGATATCGACCCAGGTCGGGCGTTATCTAACTAGATGTATGGAATGGAGTTATAAATAGCTTTACACCTATTAGGGTTACCTAACCTTGACGTATGCGCACGAACACACGGCGCACACAAACACACACAATTCTTGTATTCTAAATTCTGTATTGTTTAATGAATTAGCCTCTTTTATTAAGAGAGGGATAATATTGTCAGGCGTGTCTAATGGATATACAGCCTATAGTATAATCGGAACAGAATGTTCTGCATGTTACTTTACACACGTTTGGGATGACGCATGAAGCCAAATAGTAGGGGCTATTGTGTGTAGATATCAGACTATCCACATACCATAGGAGGGGAGTCGGAAAGCGACAAATACAAGAACAGATTCTTCCTCGATTTGTCTAGCTTTATTTAGAATTTCAGGAAAGGTTTACCAGCGCAACCTTGGTCAGTATGGGGAATGCTTATACCTGTTATTCTGATACTGCACCTCCTCTTTCTGACGTAATAGACTGTGGTGGGCAGAGGGGCCACCCTAGCCCTGAGACAACGTAACCGGAGGTATAGAGGTCTAACATCTGGCTGGTATACACCGGTCTATTAGAGATATGTCTGAAGCCAGACCCATGGAAGTGGTCTGAGGCTCGAAAGCTGACCACATGTTAATGTCAGTATGAGATTATGTTGTGATGTATTAATGACCAGTGAGAGGGAGTTGTACACCAGGTCTACTTCTACTTTCAGGAACCCCTTTTCATTTTCCTGTTTTGCCAGGTCTTGATTGATGTGCCACTGAGGAGAAGAATCCCTCCAGCCAATGTATAGAAGAAGACTGGGCCATCAACCTGACGACTTCTGGCAAAGCGTAGATGACCGAGCTAGCTGAAGTGGCAGATTACACTCGGTCGGAGAAACAACCATACGGCCTAAAGAACGTTAATGCTGACTAGGCTCGAGTCCAGAGGAAGGTCCGGGAGTTCGAGGAGGATGAGGTGACTGTATCCTACCACCTGCAGTCTACATCACTTCCACGTCATAATACTGACCAGACTGGTGGAATGAAGAAACTGTCCTCCAGACTATTCTCACCAGACTCAGTGTTTCTGTATGTTTGTCAAGTCCTTGAACGTCTGTCCTGAATCTGAATCTTCATTAAAGATTCTTAATTTACTTGTCTTGAGACTGTTTTATAGTCAGTTAGTGCTTGGTGTGTGTCCTACACCTGCAGCAACTTAGTCTGATAGGAAATGAGCATCCTGGCACCGTCCCGGTGGCAACAAGAAAATAGGAGGCAGAAATAACCTTATAAACCCAAGATATACAAATATCAACAACAACCGAGATCCAGGCCAGAGTTGTTATAAGGCACGAGGTGTTGATCCCCCTGTCTGTCTGATATTATTTCTTACTTGGTCTCAGACAGTTAAGTTGGCAGATCTTCTCAGACATCTCATCTCGCAGGTATTGATAGATATTGAGAGAGAGAGAGAGAGAGAGAGAGAGAGAGAGAGAGAGAGAGAGAGAGGAGAGAGAGAGAGAGAGAGAGAGAGAGAGAGAGAGAGAGAGAGAGAGAGAGAGAGAGAGAGAGAGATTAAATATCAACTGATGAGAATCTATCACTATACTTTGCTCAGAAGGTTGCTGATCTCAAAGGGGTGCAGTCTGACGACATCACCAAGCTGCTCAGCTGCAGATTTGCGAATTAACGATGTCGACCCGGTATCCAAAAGCAAAAACAGTCTGTCCAACCTGGTGACAACACAAGAAGGAATATATTCTGTAGTCTATTGTCATTATTACTACTATACAACTGTAGTCATTTAAGCACAGATCTTAGTGGTTAGTACATGCTGTGGTCTGGTTATTGATCCCCAGTTGTGGCAACATTATGTTCTCAACAATGAAGCTCAGGCATTGATATTTATATAAATGAAGCATGTTATAACTGCTGTAAAGCTGTGGAAAAGTAAAACCTAAAATATGAGTTGTAGGGCAGCTTTACATAATTATAATTACAAAAAACAGTGTTTGTTGTGGCCATAAACCTTCATCAGCAAACAATAATAACAAGTGTTTAGTTTTCATGTTACCAGATAGGACGAGTGTCTATGGAGCTACACATTTGTGTTGTTCGTTTATATATTTTTCATCATTTTGTTCTTGCTCCACTGATAAAGACTTTGGTCGAAACGTTTGCATGTATCTGTGTGTTTTTTTTTATTCATCCCTCGAGCTTCTTGGTGCAAATATTTGTATGTAATCCCTCACAGATGTATCAGGCATTAGGCCTCACATAGAGTTATTTAAAGTCATATTATGTTGTTCTTCAAATTCCTCATAAGCTCAGCAACAGCCAACCCCTTCTGACAACAATAAGACACAACAGCACACAAAAATGGAAATTGCACTCCACTATTAGGGTATTAATATTATGGAATCATGTGAAACACAAGTAATCAAGCAGAATGAAATAAAATATGTGGTACTTAACTCAGACGTACCAAATATGACAATCTATACAGTGGAGATGGAGAAGATGAGAACATAAGCTTTGAGAAAATGCAAAAGATAAGGAGATGTGAATACGAGAAGAAAAGCTTCTCAGTAAGCCAGGTGACCCCGTGAAGAACAGATTTCAAAGCCTAGAAATGGGGCAGTTTAAGGCAATGCTAACCTTAAAAAATTTAATTCCATAATACTTAATTTCTATGTTCTTTTATGGGATAGGGTTTGATATTAAAGACTGCTGATCAATAAAATATTGTCAAATTGACTTTGCACTTAACGGTTGCTATGGAAACCAAGATAAACAGCGGCCATCTTGAATTTCTTAATGTACCTCTAAAACATTTATTTTTTAATGTACAGGCTAAATTCTTTGTTTTATGTGTAAGTAAATAGACCCTTTACAAGTTTAGTAGAAAATTTTAATGATATCTCTTAGCAGTTTTTTTTTTCAAAATGTGAAAATGGTAATGACATTTTTCATGACATTTTTTTAAATTTTTTTAGTGTAGCACAAAAACTAAAATGTAATTTTGAAGAATAATCTACTCACAATGTAAGAGATATAATAAAGAATATCTCTGCAAAGTTTGAGTGAAATCTAATGAATAGTTTTTAAAACAATTGTACTTATGTATAAAAAACTGGCGAAATGAGGAAAACGGGGAAAAAACTAATTATTTTTTTGTTTTTTATTACTAATGCACTCTTTTACAGAGAAAAAAAGTGTAAAACTGTATCTTGAGTGTTAAAATTGTCCTGTTGAATATGCAGGACCTCCCTCCAGAGCATGCAGCTCACCTTGTCTCTTCAGTTTGGCCGCTCGTACAGTGTCGCGTCTTTTAGTTTGTTTGTCCTTCTTGTACTTCAGACTATTTTTTACTTGCTTCTGCATCCTAAATGTTCCTAGTCTCTGCATATGCAGGCCTGTAGAAGGTCCAAAAACTGGGCAGTGTCTTGGGCAGCAGCAGCTCCAAAGTTGAACTCTCTTGCTGCAGTTACAACTGCAAACTGAACGCGCTTGCGAGAGGCAAAGTTGTCTTTAGTGCATCGAGCCCATATCAAGCTGTGTAAACACTCATTTGAATTCTGAGTTTGTCCTGACACACATCTACTAAGTAGTTTAGTTTAGTTTGCGCAGTGCTGTTCCAAGGCGTTTACTGACATGGTTGATACACTCCTCTTTGTCTATCTGAATGTCATCCCCATATGGGTTGATCTTGGTAAGTTCCGCAAATGTTTTGGTGTCACCATCAGAAAGTATTGACGTGTATCGAAGTTTATGACGGGCCATGGACCGTCGCCACAGCACCCTTGCAGCCTTCACCTCCATCATTCCAGCAGATCCTGTGAAATTGTTGTCACAGTTTAGAAGATGTTCTGCCTTCCATGCTGCAAATTCATCTGGTTTGTCCCTGGAAAGTGTCTTACCAGTGGTTTCACACACCTGGCAATATGTGGACATAACATGGGCATCTATGCAAAGTCCTGTAAGAACATCCACTGCACAGCCAACTCCAATGTGGGATGTGTGGCCTCTAGTCAGCCAAGTGCCATCAAAGCTGACACTAATATCTAGCACATCATTGTCATGTAGAGTTATGCCTGACTGCTGTGCATGAGCCTGTCGAACATACTTTACGGTTTGAGAAAAAACAGTGTCCTCCAAATCTTCTATCTTTGAATATAGTTTATTCGCTTTGCTGTGAAATGTTTTGTGATGAAGACCTTGCAGGTTCATGATTTCACAAAAATTGTTGAATGTTGTTGCATCCATCCCACAGACTAATGCTGAATATACTGACTGGCTGTTGACAGCAAAAGATCTATCCCCATCATTACTTCTTGCAGATAGGTATCTTCCACACATCACTTCTTCACAACAAGAGCTGTAAACCTCTGCATACATAGCTAATCCCTTGGTTTTCTTGCTGTCAGTTTTCAAAATAAGACTATCATTTTTACAAACTGGACAACATAACAATTTGATTATTGCCTCAATTTCTGAACAATCAACTATTGCTCTGTGTTCCCGTTTTTGATATCCATTGTCGTCACCAGAATCATACTTGCTGCTAGTGGATGTTGTGTATTTATACGTATCTCTTTTAAATTGGCTTCGGGTAATAAAAGAATCACTTCCACAACTTTGAGAAGAACACGATAGCACTGATTCATTCAAATTCACTGTCAAAACACTTGGATTTGGAAGTGGCATGTGCGCACTTTAGCTGGGTCGCTTTCAGTAGTTTCAGAATTGTCTGTATTGTTTACGACGTTCTGATAGGCTTTTCGCTGCTTACGAGCATTTGCGAGGTGTAGTCTGAGAGATTACTTACGTTGAGTAGATGACTTTATGTTAAATTTCTTAGAACGAGGCATATTTCAATGCGTGTCAGTCTGTCGTCAACAATGAACTTTCAGCACGTCGCCAGGTGTAAACAACACAAAGCCGCCATTTTGGAAACCCACGTGATCAATTTCAGCCATCGGCGAACGCGGATTGCTTACGATGTTCCATATATGGAAGTTTCCGGAAGATGATAGACACGAATAAATCCGATGTACACAGAAGAGCTTCCGATTAGACGAACTCGTAGTTTTACGAACAGTTACGGAAGTTCACGACCTTTCCAGGGATACCTTACACGCGCGTGTCGTGTTTTCCTGAGATATCGTTGCTAGGATTTGAAAACCGTCAATTTCGCAACAATTTTCAATAATTATACGATTTGACACAGAGGGTGGGTTCAGTAAATTATGAATATTGCATAAAATAACAGTTTTGAAACAAAAACAAGTACAGAATCTGATAGAAGACATGATAATGTGTCTAAAAATGAACTATTCCAAAAATAGCCAAGTTGACCAAAAATCGATGTTTTTACTGCCGCACATCGCCTTAAAAAGAAGCAATTGTATGTAGCCACTACAATTCAGAATCGCCGAAGTTAACCAGAAATATATTTGCGGCTTTGTTCGGCTACCTTTTTTTGTGTGTCTCCGATCTGAGGAGATTTAGAGTATTCATGATGTTAAATTCCCTGATTATTTCAAGATTGAGTTAAAACAGACACCGATTACTTGACATAGTTTTTCCCACCACGCTTTACGTTCTGTATTTCTCGCGCTTTGGGAATCCTTGTTATACCGGAGAATCAAGCTGTCTATTCTAAGTAGTAAGTAAACCCGTAAATACCATTTTATGAGATGTGATACATTGCTCTACTATGTATTTTTCAATTTAGCATCCAATTTTAACGTGTATTTTGTAATTTTCGACCTTTAAGTTGGCAATCAATCTCACACTAAAATTATGAACGCATGCTGTAATGTGGTATTTCAATGGCAGGAGAAAGCACTTTCTCTTGTCATACTCCAGCCATGACCATTTAATACTGTTCAGGAATATTTAGAGTGACTAACATGTGTACATTCAACACCCATTATTGTATTTATGTGTTGCTTGCTTGTGTTCGTTCGCTTGAGCTCCAACGCGAAGTCCTGTATGTCGGATGAAGGCATCCTGTTATCCAACATCAGTGTGATGTCATACAGGACCTGAGGTTTGCGTGAGTATCCGTTGTCCCATGTCTGGCTTATTGGCGTGCAGACTGGTGGTTCCTCGCCGTACAGGCAGACACTCTCTGACCTCGGAGGATTATTTATGTGTCATTTTTCATCACTCTACACGGGCCAGATCGTTGATAATTTTGCAACTTTCCATCAAGACCCTCTGGTCAAAATGGATCTATGCCTCACAGCCTCACGCTGACAGACAGCATGTGCAGACTGATGTCATCACAGCTTGACGTAGAGGTGTATATATCTGTGTCTGCATGTGTGTATATATATACACATCGGCAACCATCTTTCCCTTAGCAAACATTGGCAGTTTTAATCTCCCTTGAGTGTATGTATTACCAACAGTGATGTGAGTGTGTAGGTCAGTTTGTCAAAGGGATAAAATAGTATTTTCCTCTTTGTTCATATTAAATGATAAACTGACATACAAACATTAATATCTCGGCTTAGAATTAACCTAGAGACTTTAATAAAGTATCATTGGTTTTGTTTTGTCAAGAGGTATCCAATGATGCAGGTTACATAATTAAACAGCTATTTAGAAAATTTTACTAAAATGGCTAGTTGTATGCATCAAGCCAAACTTGCCTGCAGTTGATAGTCCTCTGACACTATCCCAGAAAACAGACTATTAGGACACATCCTGATAAAAGATCTTAAAAGGTGCTATCATTAAAAGGGGTGTTGATGTGGCCATGCATTGAAGTACACTCTGCCCCTGCAGTGAGTTTCTGTCATCATTTAGAGGTGACAAGTTCAAATCCTGGTATGGTAACTATAGCTTTAAATTGTTATGTTATCTGGTGTGTCCTCTCATAACTACTTCTGTGAGCGCCAATTAATACTCGTGAATTCATTTATGTGCTTTTTTAAATCTGGGAAGGCAAGTGTATTGTGGTGCATGTTGAACAACATCAACTAAGAGTGCAGATATGCTTAGTATGTATATTACTTATTGGACCAGCAATTTAAAGACATGACAGAATAAAAATTAATTGTACCCTGTCATTTAAATACACGCAGTAAACTATTATCAAGTCACCTAGCAGCACTGATGACTACGATGGCTACTCACAACATGTGATTTCACTGGGTATTTAGATTAGAGCCTGGAGTTTTAAAACTATCTGCTTCACAGTGTGAACATCTGGACAGGATCCAGAATAAGGAATGTAAATTGTCTTGGGTCGTGCACGAGATTCCATTAGGTGGATGAGATTTATACTTGAACTGAACCCTTTACCGGACGGAACGTCCAATTCTGTCCGATCGCTTTAACGGGCAGACCGCCCCAACGCGCCCGATACTATTATGCATTGTACAAACGCGATCTCTCAGCTTTCCAATACTTCCGACGGCTACTTTCGCTTTCACCGATAGCTTGACAACGTGGTCGCCATTTGCAAGCGCCTACTATGAATTTGAACAGATTTTTTGGATAGTTCTCGGGGTTTTTACGCTTAGTTTTTCAAAATGGATTTCGGTGATTCTTCAAGTGATAGCCGAGATTTCACTAGGTTCAATTTAAGTGACATTGAAGGGCACAAAATTGACTATTAATCGGAGCTAGATATCAGTGATCAGCATTACTTTTCATTAGCAGTCGTGAGTCGGACTTTAAAGAAAGTGATTATGATTCGGAAAATTTGTTTGTAAATTGCCGTATAGATAACTGAAAATCACAAACAATATGCTGTATTTGGTAAATGTGTTTATATATGGATTACCAGCAACAATCACATGAGTAACATATTCTGCATGCTTTTCCCTTCATTGTGTTGTTTATTTAACTAAAATCGGTTGACTAACACCTTATTTGTGATGTTTTTACTAATGTAACCTAAAATTTTACCGAACCTGAAAAAATCTTGCCCGTTCAGGGCCAAAAAATGGACAAGCCTCTGCCGGGTAAAGGATTAACAGCAGTGAAGTCTACACTTGCACAGACAAAAGTCTACATTCAAGTCACCAACAATGTCAGACAGTCATTTCATAAAAACATGAATGATCTCCAAGAAAGGCAAATAAAAAGAGTAAAATCAAGGATTCTTCTTCTTCTTATAGTCTATGCCATGTGGCATTGGTGATCATGTCATGTCCACAGCCTTCTGTCTCTTGTGCTGCAATCATTTCTGATACCAACATTCTTCCAGCCATAATGTCAAATTGTCCAGTGGATTCCCTTGATCTTCCCCTGCCTCTCTTCCCCTCCAGTCTTTCCGTTTGACAACATACTGCAGCTTTTCCCTTCTCATAACATGCCCCAAAAATGTGTACTGTCTTTTTCTGATATGAGCAACCAGCTCTCTTTACATATAAGAGGATTAAGCCAACATTTATTTTTTAATCACTGGCTTTGAATGCAAGGGTAGTCCACAGACATGCTACCGCTTCTAGTGCACTGCTGAGTTTGGCGTGTTTATAACCAAACCAGTGTACTCAAACAATCACATAGTGGTGTCAACAAGGAGGGACATATAGGACTATGATGTTGATATGTTTATAACCAGTGTGATACTGGAACAAACAAATGTTCCAGTCAGGAGATGCACGTGAGGACGACGGCAACATTTTACAACCAGTGTTATTGGAATGATCGGCATCTAGTCTACATAACATTTGTTGATGGAGATTGCATGGATTTGCCCCGTAGAGCTACGATGCTGATTTTCATCTCATCTTGTTCCTCTTGTACCTTGCGGTGTCGAGGTGAAGCATAAACAGTGGGAGAAAGCCCGTTTATAGGCGATTCCCATGGATTCTGTTATTCCCTCTGTCCATCGTTTCCATTGTCGGCCTCTTCTTCTGGTTCCATTTGTTCTGTACATCCTATGCCTGTTATGTTGTGGTATACTGTTAGTTAGTAGCATAGTTATATGGCCAAACCATTTAACTTGCCGTTTTATGATTAAATCTAGCGCTGCTATAACCCCCATTTTAGTCCTGATTTCTTCATTTCTGATTTTCTCTCTTCTTGATACATTCTTCTCAAAAATCTCATTTCCGTTGTAATTTTCTTTTTTCTTTGTCTGTCACTGTCTAGGTTTGGCATTGGTAGCATAGAGTTAGTAAGTAAAGTAGTAAAGTGTTGTTGAGTGCATTTTTAGTATCCATTGATACGTGTTTGCTCTTTAGCATTTATCTGATTCTTAGAACTAAAAAAAAACAAAAGAAGGATTAACAGTAGTATACAATCAACATATCAAACATGCAATATTCATTATATTATAATGTAAATAAACTGAAATAAACTCCATTATAGTTGAATTAGTCATTAGTTGTGTAGTTAGTAGTACTCAGCATCATCAGTAACTTTACACTGTTAAAATATAACTTTAAAAGTTATACCTTTTCTTAACCAATAATATGTATTAATTCCTGGGTCATTATATAATTATGATCTCCACATCCCCCCCCCCCCTCTATTTTTGGCAAAAGTAACAGAACAGAACACTAGACATACTGTCTGACACTAGCATAGTAACTTAAAACTAGGTCTTAGTTTCTGTGAATTGGGTACGGGTAAGCCTATTTAAATACCTTGTGCTCATTTCTGGATCTTCCGCATATGGTTTCAGGTGCAGAATGTGGATTAGTTTTGGGTGAAAGTGCTATTGTCAGTGGAGTTTCAATCACCATGACATAACTGGCTGGACGGCAGGAGAAAGCTCAGGCACGCACCAACAATGACGTCGTGATATTTACTGCAATCGCAGCTGCCTGCATCTTTCTGCACTCATTTCTCAGCAACTTTATTGTTAATCTATACACACAGACTGTGAAATGTTGCTAAGCTTTTCCTTTCCCTTGTGAAATAAGTCCAATACTAGGTGAAATATGGCAGTAAATGTCTCCCACGTTTGATTAAAATTAATATCCTTGTTGATCTGCGAGTTTGTGGAAAGGCTGCGAGTGACACGGACACCGCGCCGGTGTGTTGCGACTGCAGTATTTCACTCAAGGAAGGATTACATAACCGCGAGTAACTCCTGTCGAAATTACTACCGTCGCTCACAAAAATGTATAAACTAACATTTATTGACAAACCACTTATAATTCCACTACAATTTGTGACAATGAAGGCCCTAATTTGATTCCTAATGGACGCGACCTTGCCTCGATCACAGTGTGTATTTATACTGACTGCCATCTTGCTTGTCTAACGGCCAAATACTGATGACGTTCACCAACGATTGGCTGAGAGAACCCTGACCTATTTCTATCCAACCAATCGATGTAATTGCTATATCAAAAACCGGCTCCAATGTTGCTTTTGTCGAAATAACAACCCTTAACGACGTGTCGACCGTTACTATTAATTTCTGTATTGCTTTTAAGTTTAACTGTTACTTGTGATCGTAAAGCTTATTGTCAACCTCTCGTTTTTGTTTGTTATTTTTTTCTTTGTATTGCTTTTAAGGCCGTTAGGCAGTAAATAAAGAAATAATGTGTCTTGTCGCAGTCTCTTTTCTGTCTTTGATGAAATGATAATGAAAGAGATCAAAGACATACCAGGATATTACGAGGGGGGAGTTTATAATATAAACAATCTGCGTTATGCTGATGACATCATCATCTACCTCTTTTGCCATCGAGCGTGGTAGGAAGGAATAGTTGACGTTCCATCTTCTTATGGATGGTACTGGATAGAGTCGTTGAATGTGATTGTACAGTGTCTTTGATGTCGTCAATTATTATACTCCAAGGCATTATATTATAGATTATATAAACAAGGAGGAGCAATATGGTGCTCTAAATATCGGTGGTCATGAAGTACCAGAGATTCTATATGCTGACGCTACAGTATTACTATTACTATCCACATCACAGAATAGTATAGAACAACTATCAACCTCAACCCAAAAGAATAGCGAAAATCACAACCTATATCTTAACATAGCAAAACAAAGATAATGCATAAAGACAAAACGTTTATGGAGAAAAAAGAAATATGTTAATGAGGAAAAATTGGAGGTGGTGGAAAATTTCGAATATCCTGTGTCATTGATTACCAACAATGGTGACACAATGAAGGAAATTAAACAAGACGAATAGCAGTTGCTCTTCAAAAACTAAAACAACCCAATAGATTATGGAGGGGGACAGATAGAACTACACAAATTAGATTTTTAAGAGCATGCATCTTTCCCATTGCAACATGCGCTTATGAGACCTGGACACTTACTAAACAAGCTGAACAGCGCATAAATGCCTATGAATATAAATGTTATAGACGGGTTCTAAGAATATCTTGGATATCGAAAAGAACAAATGCATCCATACGACAAGATCTGAATATTGAAGAAGGTTGGCTACTTTTTTTTTTTTTTAATTCGCATATCCTTTACAGGACATCGCTGTCAACAGCAGCATCTTTCAGCTGTCAGTTGATTCTAAAAACGATAAAACAAAGAAAATTGAAATATTTTGGTCACTTGAAACCTCATGAAAGTTTGGAGAGAACAATCATGGAGGGGTACATCCTGGGAAGAGAGGAAGAGGAAGCCAAAGATAAGATAGGTGCAGAATCTAGCGGATGATCTCTAGATAGGTGTATCGGAAGCAGGACATCTTGCTTATGATCGAGAAGTTTTCCGGACGGTTGTTATGGGAGCGAGGTTCTGCAAAGGACATGCTACTGAATGAATGAATGAATGAATGAATGAAAGAATGTGTAGTACTTCGTATCAGATCTTCTTTTGTGTAGCAGCGTGCTGGTAGTTGATGGTGTTGCACTCAAAAGAGACGGTCGAACCATTTTATCTTCTGCTTCTTCTTCTTCAGCGTTCTGAGCCATTGAGCCATTTTATCTTCTGCGGGAGTCTCTGTGGCGAAGTGATCAAGCCGTTTGACTTGTGATCCGAAGGTTGTGGGTTCGATTCCGGGCCGCACCCTTCGGTTTACGAGTTAAATGTTTCGGAGACTCCTGTAGGCCGTCGCTAAAAGCTACGGAGTTCGTGCTTTGTGCGACGCTTTCCGCGCTGCGGAAAGAGACCGAGCCATATGGGATAAAACCCGGTACGATGAAGTCGACCCTGTCGACTTTTAAGCGACTTTTTTATCTTCTGCCTTTGAATATATGTCGCACAAGGTATTGACATAATTTCTTATCCCTTCTGGAATATGTACTCTCCGCTGGCTGTTGAACGAGGGGACGGAGCGCGTATGGGAATGTCCTGAGTGCAATGATGTCAGTTCTTAGCTCAACTCAACTCTCGAATGTTCAAGTTGGCAACTCTTCTCAAGCATCTCATCTTGCAGGTATTGATTTTGCGTAAGTATCATTTGAATAATGTCAAATTTTGACATTGGTAGCATGAGATTGTTGTGAATATGAAAACAATGTTATTTATTATCTGTGGTTTTGGAAATTTTGGCAATTTGTTGATGTTTCAATATGGGTGATAGTTTATGTATGTAAGCGCACTTGCTTTTAGACATCTGATTTCGATTTCTCCGGATGACATAGTATTGACAGCTGAAATCTGCGACAGATGTTAGATATCGTTGAATAGAAAGTGCGAACATGGGTGGATGCTGTTGAATATCAAGAAAAAGGAAACGACGCTAATATCAAAGAAAGAAAGTTAACACCAAATTGTGATATAACAATAGAAGGGAAAATGCTTAACCAATATAATTATAAATTTAAACAACTGGTGACGATTATAACATCAGATTTTAGCTGCGAGTGTCAGATCTTAGTCATATATGACCGCACTACAGCTTAACTGTAGATGGTACTACCTGCTTTTTGTTAGCGCCGAATGTGTGGCGGCGCCCTCCAAACCCGACACCCCAAATTGTGCCAACGGCTTCGGACTCAGAAGCGCAATTTAGAGGGTATCACAGATCTCGGTCTTTGATGTCGTGGATCAATTCTGTTGATGATATTCCTCCGTGCCACCCTCTCAATTGATCCAGCATCATTTCTCTTGGTCTGTCGAGATCTGTGGAGAGACATGAACACCTACGCCAGCTGACAGGGCACTAGATGATGAGTTGAGTTTAGTTAAGCTAAGAACCGACATCACTGAACATTTCTATACGTGCTCCGTCCCTCGTTCAACAGCCAGCGAAGAGTCACACTACTAATCGTTTCCACGGCTATCTGATTGAAATTTCTCCTGGTCTTACCTTTCAGTTTTGAGATTCTTCCAGAACCCCTGCCGACCCCCGCAATCTCATTATTTCCACATATGGGTTCTCAATCTGTTCCCACACCTTCTCCATCTGGTCCCACAGGCGCACGACCACCACCCACCCCCCCCCCCCCTGTCCATAGATAATCTGCACCAAGAGAAGCATTCCCTGTCAGCCTATAGCCTGTTCATTCCCGCGCATTCCCGCATGGCCAGGGCACAATATCCATACAATTCTCACAATGTGTGACCTCTGAAGTGACGAGAGCCATTCCACACGAAACATTCCTTTCTCCACCTTACTAAGCATACTCCTTGAGTCCGTAATGAATACTGTTTGTGTTGCAGTGGTCTCCTCTAGCCACCGGAATGCCGCTGATACTGCTTCCGCCTCTATTCTCATGCTGGAGGTCGTTGTCTCATAAGCCAGGCTCTCCCTTTTTAAGAATCGCCCATTAGCCTTCGCAATGAAACCTCAACTGCTACGTCTGTTTTTCACCACTGACTCTCGATGTAGATGACTATGTCACCTTGATGTGTGTTACTCTGCATCAGTTATTGCACTTCAAACGCTGTGCGGCCTGCTGCCCATTCTCTGCACTCACGACCCAGTGTTACTATTACATTATGCCAGTCCGACATGTCTTCCGGTGCTTTAATCCACTCTTTTTCCCGAATGATGGTCTCTAGATCACAGACCTTACGTATAGATACTTCCGCCTGTGCCATCCAGGACTAACCCCGTCTTGGTCTATGACCCTTGACCATATCCATGGCTTCATGCAGCAGGTGATCCCTATGTGCAGCAACTCTCAGGTACCATTTGGGTTGAGGGATCTTATGCCTATCCGCCATTGTTGGTAACGCTAGGATATGCCTCATGCATATAATTGGTGTGTCCTTTGTGCACCCCAAGATCATCCGCATGGCCGCATTGTGTATGCGCTCCAAACTTTCAAGCTAGTTCTTTGATACTGTCAGCAGCCCCAACCCATATTCAATAACAGAAATTGTTAACTACTGAAAGAGGCTGTAAAACATCCTCTGCTCTACCCCGGTTGCTGCCATTGCCCTCAATGCATTGAGTCCCTTACCAGCCTTCACCACCAAAGCCTCCACATGATCCTTAAAAGACATACACGTGCCAAAGGTAATACCCAAGTACTTCTCTCTCTCTCTCTCTCTCTCTCTCTCTCTCTCTCTCTCTCTCTCTCTCTCTCTCTCTCTCTCTCTCTCTCTCTCTCTCTACTAAGAGGACATTCCGTGGCGATGGAGTTACAGACGCAGTTTTTAATCTCTCATACCCGCGTTCGAAACACAGCTGTGCGCGATTTGGCAACAGACCGCCTTGCGTTGGTTTTTTACGAATTGGTATGGGTGCCGGTCGTTCAGAAAGCAATAGCAAACTTCTGAACGTAAACTTGCCAAGAAATCACAACAGCAAAAAATGCTGGTGTTGACTGCTGTAAAGGATGTGCAATTAACTTTTTTTTTTTTAACTAAGAGGACGTCCATTCAATACGTATAATGCGAACGACATCTGCCTTCACGATCCGGTTATTCAGGGAGTAGCTCACAACCGATGCCTTGTCTGGGTTTATAAGGGCCCCTGCTTTCTTGCACCATCCCGCCACCCTGTTTACTGCCATCTGTAAGTCTGAAGCCAAACTTTTCTCTGTCTGTACACCAGCACATCATCTACAAAGGTCAAGATTCTATCAACACCTGGTGTCTCAATAGCGACGACTTCGCTAGGTGTAGACATTAAAGAGCACTGGGGACATGGCAGATCCCTGAGGCAACCCAGGTGTAATAGTACAGGGTCAGAAGTCCAGAAACCCATGCGCAGAGCAATTTTTGCTGAACTTGATGATGTTAAGAGATGTGCTATTTATCTGTATACTTAGTGGACCAGAAGATCTGCCAACTTGCGTTACAGCTGTCCATACAAAAGTACACGTTCTGTTCAGCATTTCAACACTCTTTTTCTTGTTGCAGTTGACATATTTTTTTATTTATCAGTATGACCAAGTACTACAGGAGACAAATGAAAATCGTAGATTGGTTAGAGAAATTAGACGTAGACAGTCAACATTTTTTGGACATGTTATGAGAAGAAATGGATTGGAGAACTTGGTGACAACTGGCAAGATCGAAGGGAACAGACCAAGAGGAAGACCGAGAGGAAAATACCTGGATGGCTTGGCCACATGGCATGGACGAGACAGGAACACTGAGCTGATCCACGACACTGGTGATCAAGTGAAATGGCGAGTCATGACCGCCCACACTTTCCGGCATGGCACATGATTGATTGATTGATTGATTGATTGTCGGATTAACCGCTGAAATAACACATTTGCTTGGAGGGCGGCCTGCACCTCACTGCTCTCCCCCTCCCTCCCCCCTCAATATGTTCAACATATATATGCAGAAAATGTAATGAGAAACGACCAAAAAAAAACCTTTAAAAAAAAAGAAGATAAAACCAGTGATAATTTTGATCCATTCATAACTGGTGGAAATCCTGTTTCAGAATTAAGATATGCAGATGATACAGTTCTACATTGCAGTCTAGCCCAGCATTTTTTTGCTGTTTGTGATTTCTTGGTAAGTTTGCGTTCAGTAATTTTCCATTGCTTTCTGAACGATTGGCACTCATACCATTGTGTGAAATAAACGCATGGCGGTCTGCTTCCAAATCGCCAGCAGCTGTGTTTCGAACGCGGTATGCGGGGTTACAAATTACAACCGTGAACACTTCGCCACGGAGCCGGCGAATTACTTTAAATGGAGATTCGGAGTTCTCTTAGAGCCGTGTTAAGTAACGTGACGTGTACTAGTTAAGTGGCTTGTGCTGTATCAGGAGTAAAATAAATGCGTTAATTCTGTACCATCAACTCTCCAATAGACTAGATTACTCAGTACATGATATACCTTTCTTACTCTCTTTTGTACCATCCTGTGGGCAAGCTGACCCACAGCATAACTACTTTAACTATCTCTGTCGTCCATGGTTATTATTTCTTCTTCCTCGTTCGGCTGATATTTGGTGTTTGTCTTTTTGTTTGTTTGTTTGTTTGTTTGTTTGTTTGCTGTTAAGTTCAGAAAAAGATTACGATATTTCGTCAGACAGGACTATCCCTTCTGATTCCTTTGCACTATTAGAGAGTATTCTGTAAAGGATATGCAACTAACTTTAAACTAGTAGGTGAACTTCTACAAGTCAAGTATCAAGTTTAGTTTAGTCGTTGGATCAACATCACGGCACACGGTTTAACCCATAAGTGCTCCGTTTTTCTCCTGACTCAAAACCTGAGTCTGGAGAAACTCAGCTCAATGCACGAACTCCGTTGCATCGGCGAGGATCCTGAAATACTTTGGGTAAATTTTTAACTCAAAATTTTGCCCGGGCAGCGCCGTTAGGCTACTCTTTTTCGATTTCCAACTGCCAAGGGATTTTTTTACGTGCGCAACAATACACACGGGCGTCTGATCTCACTACCCAGAGACCAGGGGAAATTTTATTGCGGGAAGTCCAGGTGGATTTTTTAAATAAATCCCGGTCCTCACCGGGGCCTGAACCCGGGACCTCCAGCACTCGAGGCGGACACCATACCTCGAGACCACTCAGACCACTCAGACCACTCAGACCACTCAGACCACTCAGACCACTCAGACCACTCAGCCCACTCAGACCACTCAGACCACTCAGACCACTCAGCCCACTCAGACCACTCAGACCACTCAGACCACTCAGACCACTCAGACCACTCAGACCACTCAGACCACTCAGACCACTCAGACCACTCAGACCACTCAGACCACTCAGACCACTCAGCCCACTCAGACCACTCAGCCCACTCAGACCACTCAGACCACTCAGCCCACTCAGACCACTCAGACCACTCAGACCACTCAGACCACTCAGCCCACTCAGCCCACTCAGACCACTCAGCCCACTCAGCCCACTCAGCCCACTCAGACCACTCAGCCCACTCAGACCACTCAGACCACTCAGACCACTCAGACCACTCAGACCACTCAGCCCACTCAGCCCACTCAGACCACTCAGACCACTCAGACCACTCAGACCACTCAGCCCACTCAGACCACTCAGACCACTCAGACCACTCAGACCACTCAGACCACTCAGCCCACTCAGCCCACTCAGCCCACTCAGACCACTCAGACCACTCAGACCACTCAGCCCACTCAGACCACTCAGACCACTCAGACCACTCAGACCACTCAGACCACTCAGACCACTCAGACCACTCAGACCACTCAGACCACTCAGACCACTCAGACCACTCAGACCACTCAGACCACTCAGCCCACTCAGACCACTCAGACCACTCAGACCACTCAGACCACTCAGACCACTCAGACCACTCAGACCACTCAGACCACTCAGACCACTCAGACCACTCAGACCACTCAGACCACTCAGACCACTCAGACCACTCAGACCACTCAGACCACTCAGACCACTCAGCCCACTCAGACCACTCAGACCACTCAGACCACTCAGCCCACTCAGACCACTCAGACCACTCAGACCACTCAGACCACTCAGACCACTCAGACCACTCAGACCACTCAGCCCACTCAGACCACTCAGACCACTCAGACCACTCAGACCACTCAGACCACTCAGACCACTCAGACCACTCAGACCACTCAGACCACTCAGACCACTCAGACCACTCAGACCACTCAGACCACTCAGCCCACTCAGACCACTCAGACCACTCAGACCACTCAGACCACTCAGACCACTCAGACCACTCAGACCACTCAGACCACTCAGACCACTCAGACCACTCAGACCACTCAGACCACTCAGCCCACTCAGACCACTCAGACCACTCAGACCACTCAGACCACTCAGACCACTCAGACCACTCAGACCACTCAGACCACTCAGACCACTCAGCCCACTCAGACCACTCAGACCACTCAGACCACTCAGACCACTCAGACCACTCAGACCACTCAGACCACTCAGACCACTCAGCCCACTCAGACCACTCAGACCACTCAGCAGTGTTAAGTATCAATAAGTAAAATATATGGAGTTTTCATTTCTAGTATTCTACTCGTCTCATTCGATGATAGCCTTTGTTGACATGCGATAGCATAAGTTAGAAGCTGTTCAAGGGCATGGAGTTTCCTTGTACTATTACGAAACTTGGCCTGGTATTTACTCTAATTTATGTGCTTGTGAAAAGGTGACTGTTGAGGGCGTACATTAAGGGTTAAGGTGATTCACGATGTTTTCTTCCTCTTTTACTTTCAAGAGCAGTGCTGTCATACTAGCATTGCATTCTACATATAGAGTACCACGCTGTCACGCCATCATTACATTATAAACATAGAGTGCCCTGTTGTCACGCAATGATTACATTATAGACATAGAGTACCCTGTTGTCACGCCATCATTACATTCTAGACATAGAGTACCCTGTTGTCACGCCATCATTACATTATAGACATAGAGTACCCTGTTGTCACGCCATCATTCCATTCCAGACATAGAGTACCCTGTTGTCACGCCATCATTCCATTCTAGACATAGAGTACCCTGTTGTCACGCCATCATTACATTATAGACATAGAGTATCATGTTGTCACGCGATCGTTACATTATAGACAAAGAGTACCCGCTGTCATGCCATCATTACATTCTAGACATAGAGTACCTACTGTCACGACATCGTTACATTATAGACATAGAGTACCCTCTGTCACGCCATCATTACATTACAGACATAGAGTACCCGCTGTCACGCCACCATTACATTATAGACATGGAGTGTCACGCCATCATTACATTCTAGACATAGAGTACCCGCTGTCACGCCATCATTACATTACAGACATAGGGTACCCTGTTGTCACGCCATCATTACATTACAGACATAGGGCATCCTATTGTCATGCCATCAATACATTATAGACATAGAGTACCCTGTTGTCACGCCATCATTACATTATAGACATAGAGTACCCTCTGTCACGCCATCATTACATTCTAGACATAGAGTGCCCTGTTGTCACGCCATCATTACATTACAGACATAGAGTGCTCTGTTGTCACGCCATCATTACATTACAGACATAGAGTACCCTCTGTCACGCCATCATTACATTCTAGACATAGAGTGCCCTGTTGTCACGCCATCATTACATTATAGACATAGAGTACCCTCTGTCACGCCATTATTACATTCTAGGCATAGAGTACCCTCTGTCAAGCCATCATTACATTCTAGACATAGAGTACCCTCTGTCACGCCATCATTACATTCTAGACATAGAGTGCCCCTACATAGAGTGCCCTGTTGTCACGCCATCATTACATTCTAGACATAGAGTACCCTGTTGTCACGCCATCATTACATTATAGACATAGAGTACCCTGTTGTCACGCCATCATTCCATTCTAGACATAGAGTACCCTCTGTCACGCCATTATTACATTCTAGGCATAGAGTACCCTCTGTCAAGCCATCATTACATTCTAGACATAGAGTACCCTCTGTCACGCCATCATTACATTCTAGACATAGAGTGCCCTGTTGTCACGCCATCATTACATTCTAGACATGGAGTACCCTGTTGTCACGCCATCATTACATTATAGACATAGAGTACCCTGTTGTCACGCCATCATTCCATTCTAGACATAGAGTACCCTGTTGTCACGCCATCATTACATTATAGACATAGAGTATCATGTTGTCACGCCATCGTTACATTATAGACAAAGAGTACCCGCTGTCATGCCATCATTACATTCTAGACATAGAGTACCCACTGTCACGCCATCATTACATTACAGACATAGGGTACCCTGTTGTCACGCCATCGTTACATTATAGACATAGAGTACCCACTGTCACGCCATCATTACATTATAGACATAGAGTACCCTCTGTCACGCCATCATTACATTATAGACATAGAGTACCCTCTGTCACGCCATCATTACATTCTAGACATAGAGTACCCGCTGTCACGCCATCATTACATTATAGACATAGAGTGCCCCGCTGTCACGCCATCATTACATTCTAGACATAGAGTACCCGCTGTCACGCCATCATTACATTACAGACATAGGGTACCCTGTTGTCACGCCATCATTACATTACAGACATAGGGCATCCTGTTGTCATGCCATCAATACATTATAGACATAGAGTACCCTGTTGTCACGCCATCATTACATTATAGACATAGAGTACCCTCTGTCACCCCATCATTACATTCTAGACATAGAGTGCCCTGTTGTCACGCCATCATTACATTACATACATAGAGTGCCCTGTTGTCACGCCATCATTACATTAAGGACATAGAGTACCCCCTGTCACGCCATCATTACATTCTAGACAGAGTACCCTCTGTAACGCCATTATTACATTCTAGGCATAGAGTACCCTCTGTCAAGCCATCATTACATTCTAGACATAGAGTACCCTCTGTCACGCCATCATTACATTCTAGACATAGAGTGCCCTGTTGTCACGCCATCATTACATTATAGACATAGAGTACCCTCTGTCACGCCATTATTACATTCTAGGTATAGAGTACCCTCTGTCAAGCTATCATTACATTCTAGACATAGAGTACCCTCTGTCACGCCATCATTACATTCTAGACATAGAGTACCCTGTTGTCACGCCATCATTACATTATAGACATAGAGTACCCTATTGTCACGCCATCATTACATTCTAGGCATAGAGTACCATCTGTCGCGCCAGCATTACATTCTAGACATAGAGTACCATCTGTCACGCCATCATTACATTCTAGACATAGAGTGCCCTGTTGTCACGCCATCATTACATTATAGACATAGAGTACCCTGTTGTCACACCATCATTACATTATAGACATAGAGTACCATGTTGTCACGCCATCATTACATTATAGACATAGAGTACCATGTTGTCACGCCATCATTACATTATAGACATAGAGTACCATGTTGTCACACCATCATTACATTATAGACACAGAGTACCATGTTGTCACGCCATCATTACATTATAGACATAGAGTACCCGCTGCCACGCCATCATTACATTATAGACATAGAGTATCATGTTGTCACGCCATCGTTACATTATAGACATAGAGTACCCCGCTGTCACGCCATCATTACATTCTAGACATAAAGTACCATGTTGTCACGCCATCATTACATTATAGACATAGAGCAAAACTTGTACACACCTTGTGGTGGATTAGCTAAGTAGCAATGTTTCTTGTACACACCTTGTGGTGGATTAGCTATGTGGCAATGTTTCTTGTACACACCTTGTGGTGGATTAGCTATGTGGCAATGTTTCTTGTACACACCTTGTGGTGGATTAGCTATGTGGCAATGTTTCTTGTACACACCTTGTGGTGGATTAGCTGTGTGGCAGTGTTTCTTGTACACACCTTGTGGTGGATTAGCTGTGTGGCAGTGTTTCTTGTACACACCTTGTGGTGGATTAGCTGTGTGGCAGTGTTTCTTGTACACACCTTGTGGTGGATTAGCTGTGTGGCAGTGTTTCTTGTACACACCTTGTGGTGGATTAGCTGTGTGGCAGTGTTTCTTGTACACACCTTGTGGTGGATTAGCTATGTGGCAATGTTTCTTGTACACACTTTGTGGTGGATTAGCTATGTGGCAATGTTTCTTGTACACACCTTGTGGTGGATTAGCTATGTGGCAATGTTTCTTGTTCGCTCGTTTCGGGCTCAAGCTTAGGCCATACACGTACTACTATTTCTCGTGCACTGCGCTTAATTGTGCGTGTAGATTAGCTGTCCCTATTACCAGTGTCCCTCGCCATCAACCAAACCACTCCGACTTCCGAGGTAATTGTAATTTATGTCCCCAAGTCAAAGACGAGAAGCCAACGTTTTAGTCCAACTGACGGGGGCAAGGGTTGAACCCCTTATCAATATTAGCACACCGGAAGTTTAAGGGCTAGCGCTCTTATACAGTCAACTACACTGACCCCCATAGGGTTATTAAATAAAGTAAGAACAGGTGTACACGCGTCGGTCATACGATGTGGAGACTCCACGTTGTAGTGGTTACGCTGTCTGCCTGGCGTTCCGAAGCTTGTGGTTTCGATTCCGGACTAGCTCATATGGTTCACAAGTGCTCTTTTCTCGGAGACTCCCGGGCTTCTCGCTGGGAATGCCTAGTACGTGCTCTGTGCGACGCTTTCGGTAGGTCGTTCCATGTACGGGATGGATTCTTCCATAAGGGAGAAAACCCGGTGCAATGAAGTCGATACTCTTGCCTTCTAAACCCTCGTACTGTGTTAGGCCAATATTTGTATAGACTAATCGGTTCTCGGCGGGTGCAGTCCTTCTTTTTGCCATTTCGCACTGCGAGCGCTATCAAGATAAGTCGCCTTAACAAGTCAAGAAGCCTGATACGGGGGAAAATGTCACCGTGCAAGTCCAACAAGATGTGCAGCGTGGGAGCCGAAATACCGGGAAGAAGATGAACATGGAGAGCCTGCCTGCTAGCTGCAACAAAGAACCTGAAACTACAACTACTACTGTAGCTACCACGATTGAGAAGATCGACAGCCCACCACAGACAAGATCCAAGACAGCAGAGAAGAAGGAGGAGAAAGACACCAGAGTCGGAAACACCGACACAAAAACAGTCCGATGGGGTGTAAAGCGTATTCAAGTGGAGCTGTCAGACGAACAAATCACGAAGCAGCTGCAAGAAGAGAATCTCAACATCCGAATCTTGAAGGCGGGGCGGATCCTGACATACCCAAAGATCCCTACCACGCTGACTGTGGTGATGACAGAGGGCAGCGAGATGCCGACCACAGTATCAATCAACAAGAGAATGCAGCAGCCAGAGAGATTCATCCCAAGGATCACACAATGCTCCAGATGTCAGAGGGCCGGCCACAGCAGAGCAACGTGTCGCAGTAAGACGGAAATCTGCCGATACTGCGCCGATCATCACGCCTTCAAGGAGTGTCCGCTGGCTAAGCTGGACACCGACTTCCGAGCACCCAACAACAAAAGAAAGTGCGCCAACTGCCTGGGCAAACATGGGGCAAGATACCTGGGCTGTCCGTACCTGCAAAGACACAGAGACGTCTTAAAGATCGTCATCACCACAAAGACACCACACAACGAAGCAATACGGAGATGCGAGACAGCCACGGGTTGCTCACAAGCGGAAAGAGCCCAACTGCAAAGCCAAATAGACGAGCTAAAGAAGCAAGTCAAGCTACTCCTAACACCGTCACAAACCAGCGACAATGAAAAACTGCTTGCTGAAATGAAGGAGATACAGCAAAACATCAAACAAGAGATGGAACGCATGGCCGAGATGAAGAAGGAGAACGAAGAAATCCTACAAATGATCAAGACCGAAAGAGAACTGCATAGAGCTGAAATGGAACTCTTCCAAAACAAACCAACAGAAACCATACAAGAACTCACAGAGAAACCTCAAGACGAAAACCAAGAGATCGAGCCTGAACCGCAAGCTACAGCCAGCAGCCCAACCGCGACACCCGAGGCAGACAAAGGGAAACAAATATCTCGCCAGACATCCGAAGAAAACCGAGATGAGCACCCTGATGACGGCACGGAGAGACCACGGGAACGTACCTTGGAGGAGCTACTAGAAAGTGCAAGAGTGGAGGAACTCAGGCACCAGGAATTCAAAAGGTGTTGGGATGAAAGAGAAAGGAAGAAACCCAAGAAACTCAGGAGACCGGTAGAATATCCAAATAGATACTATGAACCTGATTTTGCCGACTACTCGTACTACATAGAAGACGGAGAGATCATCCCATGGCTGACCGCGGAGGAAAAAATCGAAAGGCAGCAGAAACTCAATCTCGAAAATGAAAACAGGCGCAAGGAGGAAAATGGAAACGTCGAAAAGCTCCTACAGAAACTACACAAAAAAGGAGACAAAAAGACCAAATAAAAAGTCCTTATAAGGACTGTACCTAGACGAGCCAGAAGCCTGCACCAACAAAGAGAACCACAAGAGCAGACAAGCACAAAGGATAGCCGCCGAACGGACCCCCTTCCCCCCCCCCCCCCAGCTGACGTCACAGACACAAACCAACATAACCAGTCCGAGATAGGACTCACAAGACAAGAAGAATTAGGGTGAATGAACCCACAAAAACCACGGACCTCAACAATAACCACAGCTGAAGAGGCAAGTTGAACGAGGCTGAATTTGAAATTTTTGTTTTGAAAATTGGAATTGGAATTGGAATCTCGGTGGGTGTTGTAGTCAGTAGCAGACAGGGCGCCTTTACTCCTCAAGACATTCTTAGTACCCGCGTTATGTTGTATTAGCATGGAAACCTAGATCGTTTTTTGTTTATTTAAGTCCACTTCAATGGGGTTTCAAACACATGACCGCCTTGTCGGTAGGCACAAGCGTGCTGGCCACTGAGCTAGACGAGGCTACCTTGAGGACGTATACAAGGAGTTAATGTGGCTCAAAAGGTAAGTCCTATGTATTTTCAAATTGCAATACTGTGCAAGTAAAGTCCTTCGATGCCGCTCTTTCACCCATAAGGAAGGAAACGAAAAGGATAATTGTATACTCCATGCATGTCGTAAGACACGACTAAGGAGCGTTGGTGTGGGGCTGGCTACCAACAAGCCAACAAAACATGAACAGATCTACAAAGAGCTTGGTTTGAGTTGATTGTCTATGCTCCATTGGGACATGAAAGAGACGGAAAAGAAGACCCCGATGTCGATCATCAAGACTAATTACAGATAGAGTGCTGGGGTTGTAGTTTCACCATTAGTCAGAGTGCCGGGGTTGTAGCTTCTCCATTAGTCAGGGTGCTGGGTTGTAGTTTCTCCATCTGATAGAGTGCCTGGGTTGTAGTTTCTCCATCTGATAGAGTGTCGAGGTTGTAGTTTTTCCATTAGTCAGAGTGCCGGGGTTGTAGCTTCTCCATTAGTCAGGGTGCTGGGTTGTAGTTTCTCCATCTGATAGAGTGCCTGGGTTGTAGTTTCTCCATCTGATAGAGTGTCGGGGTTGTAGTTTCTCCATCTGATAGAGTGCCTGGGTTGTAGTTTCTCCATCTGATAGAGTGTCGGGGTTGTAGTTTCTCCATCTGATAGAGTGCCTGGGTTGTAGTTTCTCCATCTGATAGAGTGTCGGGGTTGTAGTTTCTCCATCTGATAGAGTGCCGGGGTTGTAGTTTTTCCATTAGTCAGAGTGCCGGGGGGTTGTAGCTTCTCCATTAGTCAGGGTGCTGGGTTGTAGTTTCTCCATCTGATAGAGTGTCGGGGTTGTAGTTTCTGCATCTAATAGAATTCTGGGGTTGCAGTTTCTCCATCAGAGAGTGAACAAGAGTGTGCTGCGGTTGTAGTTTCTCCATCTGATAGAGTGCCGGGGTTGTAGTTTTTCCATTAGTCAGAGTGCCGGGGTTGTAGCTTCTCCATTAGTCAGGGTGCTGGGTTGTAGTTTCTCCATCTGAATGAGTGTCGGGGTTGTAGTTTCTGCAACTGATAGAGTGCCGGGGTTGTAGTTTCTGCATCTGATAGAGTGCCTGGGTTGTAGTTTCTCCATCTGATAGAGTGTCGGGGTTGTAGTTTCTCCATCTGATAGAGTGTCGGGGTTGTAGTTTCTGCATCTAATAGAATTCTGGGGTTGCAGTTTCTCCATCAGAGAGTGAACAAGAGAGTGCTGCGGTTGTAGTTTCTCCATCTGATAGAGTGTCGGGGTTGTAGTTTCTGCATCTGATAGAGTGCCGGGGTTGTAGTTTCTCCATCTGATAGAGTGCCGGGGTTGTAGTTTCTGCATCTGATAGAGTGCCGGGGTTGTAGCTTCTCCATTAGTCAGGGTGCTGGGTTGTAGTTTCTCCATCTGATAGAGTGTCGGGGTTGTAGTTTTTCCATTAGTCAGAGTGTCGGGGTTGTAGTTTTTCCATTAGTCAGAGTGCCGGGGTTGTAGCTTCTCCATTAGTCAGGGTGCTGGGTTGTAGTTTCTGCATCTGATAGAGTGCCTGGGTTGTAGTTTCTCCATCTGATAGAGTATCGGGGTTGTAGTTTCTCCATATGATAGAGTGCCTGGGTTGTAGTTTCTCCATCTGATAGAGTGTCGGGGTTGTAGTTTCTCCATCTGATAGAGTGCCGGGGTTGTAGTTTTTCCATTAGTCAGAGTGCCGGGGGGGGGGGGGTGGGGTTGTAGCTTCTCCATTAGTCAGGGTGCTGGGTTGTAGTTTCTCCATCTGATAGAGTGTCGGGGTTGTAGTTTCTGCATCTAATAGAATTCTGGGGTTGCAGTTTCTCCATCAGAGAGTGAACAAGAGTGTGCTGCGGTTGTAGTTTCTCCATCTGATAGAGTGCCGGGGTTGTAGTTTTTCCATTAGTCAGAGTGCCGGGGTTGTAGCTTCTCCATTAGTCAGGGTGCTGGGTTGTAGTTTCTCCATCTGAATGAGTGTCGGGGTTGTAGTTTCTGCAACTGATAGAGTGCCGGGGTTGTAGTTTCTGCATCTGATAGAGTGCCTGGGTTGTAGTTTCTCCATCTGATAGAGTGTCGGGGTTGTAGTTTCTCGATCTGATAGAGTGTCGGGGTTGTAGTTTCTGCATCTAATAGAATTCTGGGGTTGCAGTTTCTCCATCAGAGAGAGAACAAGAGTGTGCTGCGGTTGTAGTTTCTCCATCTGATAGAGTGTCGGGGTTGTAGTTTCTGCATCTGATAGAGTGCCGGGGTTGTAGTTTCTGCATCTGATAGAGTGCCGGGGTTGTAGTTTCTGCATCTGATAGAGTGCCGGGGTTGTAGTTTCTGCATCTGATAGAGTGTCGGGGTTGTAGTTTCTGCATCTGATAGAGTGCCGGGGTTGTAGTTTCTGCATCTGATAGAGTGCCGGGGTTGTAGTTTCTGCATCTGATAGAGTGCCTGGGTTGTAGTTTTTCCATTAGTCAGAGTGCCGGGGTTGTAGCTTCTCCATTAGTCAGGGTGCTGGGTTGTAGTTTCTCCATTAGACAGAGTGCCGGGGTTGTAGTTTCTCCATTAGACAGAGTGCCGGGGTTGTAGTTTCTCAATTAGACAGGGTGCTGGGTTGTAGTTTCTCCATTAGACAGAGTGCCGGGGTTGTAGTTTCTCAATTAGACAGAGTGCCGGGGTTGTAGTTTCTCCATTAGTCAGGGTGCTGGGTTGTAGTTTGTCCATTAGACAGATTGCCGGGGTTGTAGTTTCTCCATTAGACAGGGTGCTGGGTTGTAGTTTCTCCATCTAATAGAGTGCCGGGTTGTAGTTTCTCCATTAGTCAGGGTGCCGGGGTTGTCGTTTCTCCATTAGTCAGGGTGCCGGGTTGTAGTTTCTGATAGAGTGTCGGGGTTGTAGTTTCTGCATCTGATAGAGTGTCGTGGTTGTAGTTTCTGCATCTGATAGAGCGCCTGGGTTGTAGTTTCTGCATCTGATAGAGTGCCGGGGTTGTAGTTTCTGCATCTGATAGAGTGCCGGGGTTGTAGTTTCTCCATCTGATAGTGCCGGGGTTGTAGTTTCTGCATCTGATAGAGTGCCTGGGTTGTAGTTTCTCCATCTGATAGAGTGTCGGGGTTGTAGTTTCTCCATCTGATAGAGTGCCTGGGTTGTAGTTTCTCCATCTGATAGAGTGTCGGGGTTGTAGTTTCTCCATCTGATAGAGTGCCGGGGTTGTAGTTTTTCCATTAGTCAGAGTGCTGGGGGGTTGTAGCTTCTCCATTAGTCAGGGTGCTGGGTTGTAGTTTCTCCATCTGATAGAGTGTCGGGGTTGTAGTTTCTGCATCTAATAGAATTCTGGGGTTGCAGTTTCTCCATCAGAGAGTGAACAAGAGTGTGCTGCGGTTGTAGTTTCTCCATCTGATAGAGTGCCGGGGTTGTAGTTTTTCCATTAGTCAGAGTGCCGGGGTTGTAGCTTCTCCATTAGTCAGGGTGCTGGGTTGTAGTTTCTCCATCTGAATGAGTGTCGGGGTTGTAGTTTCTGCAACTGATAGAGTGCCGGGGTTGTAGTTTCTGCATCTGATAGAGTGCCTGGGTTGTAGTTTCTCCATCTGATAGAGTGTCGGGGTTGTAGTTTCTCGATCTGATAGAGTGTCGGGGTTGTAGTTTCTGCATCTAATAGAATTCTGGGGTTGCAGTTTCTCCATCAGAGAGAGAACAAGAGTGTGCTGCGGTTGTAGTTTCTCCATCTGAAAGAGTGCTAGGGTAGTTGTTATCATCATGACGTACTGCAGACAAAGTGCTAGGGTCGTAGTTTTTCCATCAGATAGAGTTCTAGGGAGAAAGTTGTCATTATGACACATTGCAGATAGAGCGCTAGGGCGCAAGGGACGTAGTTGTCATCATGACATATTGCAGACAGAGTGCTAGGGACTTAGTTGTCATCATGACATATTCCAGATAGAGTGCTAGGGACACAGTTGTCATCATGACATATTGCAGATAGAGTGCTAGGGACGTAGTTGTCATCATGACATATTGCAGATAGAGTGCTAGGGACACAGTTGTCATCATGACATATTGCAGATAGAGTGCTAGGGACACAGTTGTCATCATGACATATTGCAGACAGAGTGCTAGGGACGTAGTTGTCATCATGACATATTGCAGATAGAGTGCTAGGGACGTAGTTGTCATCATGACATATTGCAGATAGAGTGCTAGGGACGTAGTTGTCATCATGACATATTGCAGATAGAGTGCTAGGGACGTAGTTGTCATCATGACATATTGCAGATAGAGTGCTAGGGACGTAGTTGTCATCATGACATATTGCAGATAGAGTGCTAGGGACACAGTTGTCATCATGACATATTGCAGATAGAGTGCTAGGGACACAGTTGTCATCATGACATATTGCAGACAGAGTGCTAGGGACGTAGTTGTCATCATGACATATTGCAGATAGAGTGCTAGGGACGTAGTTGTCATCATGACATATTGCAGATAGAGTGCTAGGGACGTAGTTGTCATCATGACATATTGCAGATAGAGTTCTAGGGACGTAGTTGTCATCATGACATATTGCAGATAGAGTTCTAGGGACGTAGTTGTCATCATGCCATATTGCAGATAGAGTGCTAGGGACGTAGTTGTCATCATGACATATTGCAAATAGAGTGCTAGGGACGTAGTTGTCATCATGACATATTGCAGATAGAGTTCTAGGGACGTAGTTGTCATCATGACATATTGCAGATAGAGTTCTAGGGACGTAGTTGTCATCATGACATATTGCAGATAGAGTGCTAGGGACGTAGTTGTCATCATGACATATTGCAGATAGAGTGCTAGGGACACAGTTGTCATCATGACATATTGCAGACAGAGTGCTAGGGACGTAGTTGTCATCATGACATATTGCAGACAGGGCTGTAGTTTCTCCATCAACCGGCACTCGGTGGTCGATGGCATCAGTATAACTCCGCGCGCCTCACCACTGAGACCATTATCTGGTGCCAAAAGTATGAGGCTGGGTCGACACCGGCACCGTGCCCTCACGGAAACTTTATCCCTCAAGGGGATTTGAGCCCATAATCATAGGCACGAGTCGAGAGCTCTAGCCGTTACTCAACCACTGTTCACGTTATAGTACATTTCGATTATCTGTCAAAGGATGGGACGAAGGCAGCGACAGGTAATCGAATAAACGGATAACAGAACAAATACATGAAAACATTGTGAAGCCACAAACATACAGTAGACCGGGGTTTTTAATGTTCTCATTTTATTGCATTTGCTTATAACCTTCTTATATACAACACTCACTACATAAAATATATTATCATCATTCTGTGTCATGCCAATCAAAGTTCTCACCCTCACGCGATCACCCGAGTCTTGGATCAGATCTGTGTTATTGTTCCTACCATCAATGTTTCCATTTTCTGGCACTTGCTAGTTTATTTCTCCTCATAACATGCCCGCAAAATCTTGACTGACGATGTCCAATTTCTCTATCCAGTTTGTGGTTTTCACTTGTTTCCTTTAGGAAATTCTCACTAATTTGTCTGCCTGTCCATGCTATTCTTCGCAGTCTCCTTAGAAACCACATTTCCATTGCCACTGGAGGTATATAACGGGTATCTGTATATATTACTGCATATCATTCAGTTTGCGCTGGAAATAAAAAAGCATGATTCTCCCTATCTCCCCCCTTCTTTTCTCTCACCCCCCCCCCCCCACACATACACACACGCACGCGCGCACGCACACAGACAGACAGACACAGACATACCACACACACAGACACACACACACACACACACACACACACACATATCGACATTGTTCTAGTGTCGAAATAGACATTCAAAAGAAAATTGGATTTCATATTTATATTTGCTCTCATAAAAAGTTAGTCGATTTAGTTTGTTTCGTTGCTGACAATAAACATAGACTGACTGCAAATAGTGAGACGGATAATCGAAATACTCCTGTATCAGGTGATGTTTCTTCTGTCCAACAGTTCGCAGATTTGTTTTATTATTTCCATTAACTCAATACAAGAATTACTGGATTTTATTTGTATGTTTGTTTGTTTGGATAATGTTTGTTAGTTTGCCACAGCTAAGATACACATATTCCAATGCCGATTGCGTTATCTTGTTTGTTCATTAACTGTGGCAACGAAAGACGTCTTTCAATATGTATTGAAGAGGGGTTCAAAAACGAGGAGGGGGGGGGGGTCGACTTTTATACGACAGGGTTGTATCCCATAAGGCCTGGTCTCTTTCCACAAGGAGCCCTACCAAAAGCATGGCACAAAGCTAGGACTCCATAGCTCCTGCGATTACCACCAGGAGTCTCCGAGGAAACTGCACTCATGAATGGAATAAGTCCGGAATCGAACCAACAACCTTCGGAAAGGGAGGCGAGCGGCGTAACCATTTGGCCACGGAGACTCCTTAATTGTGGACTCCTCATTATGTATTGACATTGTTTAGTAGGCCACTCCCCTCCTGGGCACAGAGTTGGGGTCTGTTGATAAAGAAATATCTACAGCCTGGGAGGAAACATAGCCAATCTACGCTTGGTCCCAGCCAATCTACGCCTGGTCCCAGCCAATCTACGCCTGGTTCCAATCTACGCCTGGTCCCAGCCAATCTACGCCTGGTCCCAGCCAGTCTACTCCTGGTCCCAGCCAATCTACGCCTGGTCCCAGCCAATCTACGCCTGGTTCCAATCTACGCCTGGTCCCAGCCAATCTACGCCTGGTCCCAGCCAGTCTACTCCTGGTCCCAGCCTATTTACGCCTGGTCCCAGCCAATCTACGCCTGGCCCCAGCCAATCTACGCCTGGTCCCAGCCAGTCCGTATCGTGCTGTGCCCAGTCATAACCTGGTTATATCCCAATATGCGTCTTGGCAGGCTGAGGTTCCAGTACCGGGCTTTGTATTCCGCTAGTTTCTGAATTTGGAGAAGGGAATTGGAGTTCTGCTACAGTGCACGACGAGATGATACTTCAGCACCATTGGGGGAAAAAAGTCCCTACGCCAACCTGACTCCAGTAGATGGAAGCCCTTTTAGGGGATTTGATGACTCAAACACAAATACATCGGACTTACAACTCAGCTGGAGGAAGGGGGAGAGTGCCTTGTGGCGAAGTGGTCAAGCAGTCCGTCTGGTGCTGACAAGGTTATGGGGTCGTTTCTGGACTCGGTCATTCGGTTGGCGAGTGTAATGTGTCGGAGACAGGCCGTCGCCGGAGCTATGGAGTTCTCTATGTGCTCAGTGTGACGCTCTCGGCAGGCGGATAGCACCTCTGCGGAGAGAGATTGAGCTAGATAAGAGAAAATAGGGTCAATGAAGTCGACCGTCTTGCCCTTTAACCCCGTGCCCTTTTACGTTTAACGCAGTCTTGTAAAACATTCACAATCAAGTGACATATCTCTGTTGTTATAGAACCTCGTTCATACGAGATGTTCACGCCTCTGTGGCTTAAAGAAGTGGAGGTCTGAGGTCCATCCCGGTAGGCAAGCAACACACTCATTTTGAACACGCTAGCGAGCTCTCTGAGCTGTGAATGCGAGAACTGTGTGTTCATTGTCTACCATCATCATCATGTGGCTGGTCATATTCAGGACGTCGCTTTCAATACGACCCGCTGAAAAGTGTTTAAATATCTCGCCATTTGCCCTGTTTTATGCACCCTCATGCCCAACGTGTCTGCGGTGTCCTGTGTCCATCTTCATGCTGACTGGCCCCTGTCTCTTCTCCCAGCCATCATGTGACGTCTACCAGCATCGTGGAGAACTGGCGCGTCTCTCTTGCAGCCTCGATGCATACGGTCTCTTTGAATCTTTGTCAGGCTTCGTCCTAGTAGATACCCTGGATGATCTTGCTGTCGTCACACGTACTACCTGCCCCAGGAGAGTTTTGTTTGTTTCGTTCCAACGCTTTGAACTCGATCGTAGTTCACACTTGACAGAGTTGTGTGCGTGGGTCAGTTTTAGCCAGATATCAGGCGAACCCAGTCCGACGTCTGAGGTACTTGTAATTTACACCCCCAGGTCAAGGACGAGAAGTCAACACTTTAGTCCAATTGACCTGTGTAGGGAGGGAATCTACATACCCCGCCATCAGCGCACAGGGAGTGCAAGAGTAAGCCCTCTTATCCTGTCGGCCACGCCACTTCCAAGAAAGATGTTGATCATCATGATCTCCCACTATGGGAGTGCCTCTGCATCCCAAGTAATTCATTAAAAAGCCACTCTGACCACACGAAAAACGGCTGCTTATGATTAACTTTCAGGCAAGATCAGCTGCAAACTAGACAACAATGGGCTGACATATTATCTATAATAAGTTTCAAAGACGTCACTCACGTGTGTGTGTGTGTGTGTGTGTGTGTGTGTGTGTGTGTGGGTGGGTGTGTGAGTGTGTGGGGGGGGGGGGGGCAAAAGTCTTGTGGCTTACAGACACCAACCATGGTCCTGCAGAACTGACAGTAATGAATGTCAACAAATATGGTATCAATCACCTTTATTTGAACCAACAACCAATCAAAATATGTAGAGGGATGTCGTAAATCTAGCAATTACTCCTGCTTGTGAAGAAGAAGAAGAAGTGCGTGCGTGCGCGCTTGCGTGCGCGCGCGCGCGTGTGTATGAGTGAGTGAGTGAGTTACCCCACGAAATGTGCAAAACGAATGATGGACAGCAAATATCGATTAATACCTATGTTCAAGCTTGTTTAATCCTAAATTGTACTGTGGCGCTGTGATGGGCTGGAGACCTTACTGGAATCCACCCCATCAGTGGCAAAACTGACACAAGGCACGTGAGATAAGGGCCCAATACCAGTGCACTTTGATGGAATATAGCGACCCGGTAAATCCACTCACAAAACCAGTAAATGTAAGCTGAACACGGTTCATACACTGTTTCATATATATTTATTTTTAAATGTTGCACGTCTTTTACATGGCATTGCAATTAACCCAACATCCGGTCGATTTTCTATGCAATTTTTACGTTCAGTTCTCAAGTAGAGGTCAACGTTAAAGGCCAATTGTTCGATGTGGAAAATGCTTGCTTGCTTGTGTTCGTTGGCTTGAGCTCCAACGCGAAGTCCTGTACGTCGGATGAAGGCATCCTGTTGTCCAACATCAGTGTGATGTCATACCGGACTGAGGTTTGCGTGAGTATCCGTTGTCCCATGTCTGGCTTATTGGTGTGCAGATTGGTGGTTCTTCGCCGTACAGGCAGATACTCTCCGACTTCGGAGGAATCGGCAATCCTACTGACTTTAGCCAGGTCCCCGAAGGGACCTGTTGCCCAGGACGCTCGACGAGGACACGTCAATAGGTCTTGTATAACCCGGCCCTGGTGCCTTGGAAACACCTCTGCGTCCTGATGTGGGAAATGAACTCCTAGCCGCATTGTCTGCGCACCAGAAGTTTGAGCGTAAACGCACTAAGCCCTACGGCCACAGAGACTTCTGGCTACTTGATAGGTCTCAGAAGTACATTAATTTGTTTGCCTGGTGTTGCAGAGCACTTTCTCAATGAATCAGGATGATATCGGCAAGTGACTTGTGTGGATGTGTGTTTGTCAATAGAACAATGAGAGAGTGGTTATGAAGTGTGGGTGAGGTGGGATATTGTGATCTAGATCTGATTTGTCCAGATTCTGTCAGATTTTTTTCTTTGTTTTATTAAGAAATATCCCCAGCAGAAAAGGCGACGCTCCAACGATCTTTCATCTAGGTTGCTTGCTTGGACAATCCGGTGTTTGAGGATTTCCCCCAAAAATCGTCTGACCTATTCACGGGTCTTCTACTTTATCCAGAAGGTTTTTTTTTTTTGTTCTCCTCTTGGTTCCCACAAGCGCGGTAAGGCAATCCCCCTAATGGAGGAGGAATCCAGAAAAGAAACATCAAACGTCGAAATCGGAAGATGTTGGCCCAAGTGGCACGGGACCAGAAAGCGGACATCTTCGCACTACAGTGGATGCAGCACTGTGTCCTAAGCTGCTACAATAGATGACGAAGTGAATGCAAGAATCTTCAAGGTCAGCCTTTTGGCAGATTGTACAAGAATGTATGGGACAGAAACGGAATAAGTCTGCAAACAAAGCTGAATGTCTACAAAGCAGTCGCATTATCCACACTGCTATATACTTGTGAAACCTGGACTGTTTATCAGCGACACGCTAGGAAATTAAATCACTTCCACAGAGTCTGACTTAAAAAGCTATTGAAGATTAAATGGCAAGACAAGATCCCAGACACTGAAGTCCTAGACAGAGCGTCCATGTCCAGTATCCATACTCTTCTAATGAAGAATCAGATTCGCGGAGCTGGTCACTTGACTCGCATGCCAGATCACAGGCTTCCTAAACGATTATTTTACGGCAAGCTGCGCCGTGGTAAACGCTCCCAAGGCGGTTAGAGGAAACGCTTCAAAGACACTGAAGACCTCACTAAAAACTTTTGGAATTCATTACGACACTTGGGAGACTGCTGGCAATGACCGAAATTCGTGGCGTACATCATTACGCAAGGGTGTAGTCACTTATGAAGCAAACAGGACTGCAAGTGCTGTGAAGAAAAGGCTGAACAGAAAAGAAAAAAAAACTGCAGAAGATACTCCTCCTGGAACGTCTTTGCCCACATTATCAAAGAACATTTCGAGCCAAAATAGGCCTTATCAGCCAGCTTAGAACTCACGGCTCCATACTTTCAACTCCACTGGATGAAATGAATGGTCATCATCATTCTTGATGGACAAACAATTCAGTGGATGCAAACATTGGTCAAAGAAAATGAAGAATTGTTCTACTACTCCACAACCCCCTTTAAATCCTCTCTCCTCTCCTCTCTCTCTCTCTCTCTCTCTCTCTCTCTCTCTCTCTCTCTCTCTCTCTCTCTCTCTCTCTCTCTCCTCCCCATTTCTTTACTAACTGATTAGTGTCTTGGGATGATTAATCGTCTTACACGACTTCCCATATCTGCCATTGGTTTGTATATCGCCGAAATGTTCTGATTGCGAAATGGTGTCTCAATTAAAATATCAATACAGTATTTTCCCATAAGCAGCTTGCTTTAATTTGATATATAATACAACATGCCTGCTACCATTTTGACAACTTTTAAGTCATAGCTGTGATACACCCTGGTTCCCATTTTCCGCCATTCATTTTTGTTTGGCACTGAATCTGTAATAAATCAGCCCACGGCTTTGATTATCTACCAATTTCATGTCCCATTTCATCGCATCATCTATTCTCCTGTATGGACACGAGAGCTAGACATTCACGATTAATATAAACCACAAATCCGGGCTTTGGAATACACTTGTTGTTAAAGAAGTCTGCACATCTATCAAGAATACACTATCAAAATCTCAGAGAGAAAGTAACCATACGCACAGGCAGACAAGGACTGCTTCAATCATTAATGAAACGTTCAAAGCTTTGCCTAGTGTGGGTATATCACTCGTCAAGAATCCTTTTGGAGAGAACCCTCCAGGTGTCAATTGAAAGCAAACGCAAAGGGGTAAGACAATGAGAAGCTTAGTGACAACATTAAAGAATGAGATAGCCTTGGTATGTCTAGCTTAAACATTGTGCAGTTAAAATATTATATTAACACCTTAGCTTAAATATGTTTTAATTAATATGTTAACGCCTTAGCTTAAACACGTTGCAGTTACTATATTATATTAATAGCTTAAATATACTTTATACAAACGAGTTAACTTAAACATGTTGCAGTTAATATATTATATTAACGCCTTAACTTAAACATGTTGCTGTTAAATTCATTATTTTAACGCTGTAGCATAAACATATCGCAGTTAATATATTTCCATCCTGGCACACCTGCTTCTGGTGCTATTGGTTGGTCTGGTCTGAAGATTAAAGTTTAAAAGTAGCCCCATGCATTTTTCGTGATCCGCCCCTCTCCTACAACCAAGTTAATCCCATATAAGACATTGCTGTAGGCTTGTAAATCGAAATGTCCAAATATATCCTAGGTGATTATATGGAGATATTGGTTTTTTGTCTTTCCCTCCGTAATTTATGTCCCATCTAAGCAAAGTGATTAAAACTACATGTATGCATGTCTGTTATTTAATTTATGCAGAGGCAGGCATGGGAAATACGCTGATGGTGGAGGAATATAGGTAACGTAGGGGATGACATATGAGGGGAGGTAGGCATTTCCCTTCCTCGTTGGTTTCCTTTCCATAATTGTCTGACAGTTGTCAGATACTCACTTGAATTACGCTGGGTCGACCTCAGATCCATACTCATGGGAAAAAAAAATATTCCTTCCTCTGTTTGGGATTCTTCTTCTTCGTTCATCCGGAGTTTTTTTTCTTTCGGATGTGATTGCGTTGTGCCTGTTTACAGCAGAGCTGCGTTCTTGCGCCGTTAGGCCGACACATCCGACTTCTGCGGGCATTTGTTGACCGGGTTAACCTTCCCGGGGGTTTCTTAGGACGTTTGACTCTCACTGTTGTGGTGTTATCCCCCATCCCAGCTGGTCCATATAGAACAGCCAAAGATCCTGGTCAGCCCTCAAGGGAAGGCAGGGGCAGACCATGGGCATTCCCCGCCATCCAAGGAGGCTTCCATACTTGCAGAGCCGATACATAGCGCTCTGGTACTGGGCTCACCCAAGGAATCGTCACGTCCTGCACATGGCTGCTTAGCCTCACTTCCGTATATTGGGTCTTCCGTTCCCCATAGGCTGTTCTTCCGGAAACCAGAAGTATGCAGTCTGCAGATGACATCCACACAGTGAGCTTTCGATTCGGACTTTCCATGTAATGGATTTGCTATCCAAGCAATATTCCATTTCGTGCCACTAGGACACTTTTCCACCTTTTATGAAGTCCACACAGTGGGCTTTTGATTCGGACTTTCCACGTAATGGATTTGCTATCCAAGCAATATTCCATTTCATGCCACTAGGACACTTTTCCACCTTTTATGAAGCCCACACAATGGGCTTTTGATTCGGACTTTCCACGTAATGGATTTGCTATCCAAGCAATATTCCATTTCGTGCCACCAGGACACTTTTCCACCTTTTATGAAGCCCACACAGCGAGCTTTCGATTTGGACTTTCCACATAATGGATTTGCTATCCAAGCAATATTCCATTTCATGCCTCTGGGTCTTCATGCACCTTTAAATGTCAACCTGTATGTAGTTAAAGTAAGCTGCGGTCAACTTGAGCTTGTTGATATCTCCATAGAGCTTGTCCTCAAATGAAGCAGGTGTGGGCCAAAATATCTTTCTCTGTTCTGCATACGTTGGGCAATCCTGCAGCAAATGTTTTGCTGTCATTTTTCCAGTTCTACAATTACATTCATCGGTATCTCCTATCTTTAGTTTATTGAACAAGTGGTATTTCAGCCTGTTATGTCCTGTGCGGAGTCTGAAGATTGCTACTTGTTCTCTTCGGTCGAGTTTGTAATATGCATCATCCTTCTGATGGCCTGGATGCTCTGATTCCCATTTGGTTCTATAAGTGCTTTTTATCAACCTCTTTGCCTCATTATAGGTTATGTCTATGTCAGGCTGTGGTAGTCGTCCGCCCTCTTTTGCCAGTCTGTCAGCCTCTTCGTTTCCAGGTATACTGCAATGTGATGGGATCCACTGTATTACAACTTTTTTGGATTTCTGGCATAGACCATGGAGTGCTGCTCTTAGGTCAGTTAGTTCTGTGCTGTTATTGCTCTTCAGTATTGAGACAGCTGACTTTGCATCTGTGAAGATAGCTATTTGCTTCTCTTTATTTTCCTCCATCAGGAGCATTTCTGCTGCAGTTTTCAAAGCCTCTACCTCCGCTTTGAAGTTACTTGAAAATTTTCCAGTTGCCATTGAATGTGTTTTTTTCACTCCATTTTTTAAATTTAGGAGAATTCCTCCTCCTCCATTCTCTATTGAATTTTTGGCTGATCCATCTGTATATGCATGGGTCCAATTCCTGCTTGGGTAATGTTCTTTTATGTAGTTTAGGGTTATTTCTCTTCTTTCGGTTTCATGCTGTGTGTTCTTTTTCTCAATACCAGGAATGTTTTCTATCATCTCAGGCAGTTGCTGCTGTCTCCAAGCTGGGAACTTGTGTGCATTGTGTATGGGCTTGACTGTTGATATGTTAAGTATAGGATCTGCCCTAATCCTTCGTTTTGCAGTTTCTACAAAGTTGCTACGCTTCAGTCTTCCCTTTCCAAAACCATTAAATCTGTTGTACATAGGGTGGTCTGTCAATCTTCTAAATTTTTCTGCTTGTTGCTGGGCTCTGCTATCTCTTCTATCCTGCATTGGTTGTAAACAAGTGATCTTTTCTAGTTCATTAATAGGCGTTGTCTTCAGGCTTCCAGTTATGATTCGCATTCCTTGGTTTTGGACTCTACTTATTTTGTTAAAGTTTGACTCAGCTGCTGTTGCCCAAGCTGCAATGCCATATTCCAGTACTGGCCTCACCCGTCCAGTATATAACTTCTTGAGAACTTTCTCATCTGCTCCCCACGTTGTTTCAGCAAGCTTTTTCATTATTGCCATTCTTTGCCTTGCTCTTGTTCGATTTTTCTCAACCTGTGTTTTCCATGTCAGGCGACGATCAAAGGTGACTCCGAGATAGTTTGGATTTTCTTCATGGCGCAATATTTTTCCATTCAATACCAGCTTAGGTTGTTGAGTTTTATTTGAGAGGGAGAACACTGTGCATGTTGTTTTCTCCTCACTTATCTTCACTAGCCATGATTTTGACCAGTCCTCTAGTGCTAATAAGGCTTGCTGTATTCTGCTGTTAGCTGTACTAATATATTCTTCAGATGTCCATATGGCTAAGTCATCTGCAAAGGATGATGTGTGTACTCTGGCTGGAAAATTTTCTGTGATGTCGTTTATATATGCTAGGAATAATGTTGGTGAAAGAACTCCTCCTTGGGGGACACCTTGCTCCAACAGCATCATTTTGCTGGTTTGTCCTTGTACTTTTGTCCTGGCAGTTCTGTTCTCAAGGTAGTGGCTGATCCATTTGTACATTTTTCCCACAAACATGCATTTTTTGCAGTTTTACTTTCAGTCCTTCCTTCCATACTTTATCAAATGCTTTTTCTAAATCTATCCAGACCGCTAGTGTGTGCTTTTTCTCTTGGAAGGCATCCTCTATTTCCTGAGCTATATAGGTTATTTGATCTTCAGTGGATCTGTACTTTCTGAATCCTGCTTGGTGTGGTGTTAAGAGATTGTTTTCTTCCAGATGCCATGTTAGCCTGCCATTGATAATGCGTTCCATTAATTTTCCTACACAGCTAAGTAGACTGATAGGTCGATAGCCATTTAGTTCTTCCAGGTCTTTTCCTTTCTTTGGGATTGGTATTAGTATAGCTTCCTTCCATGCCTGTGGAACTATTCCTCTCTTCCAGCTGTAATTTAGGACTGCTAGTAGTTTCTTTTTTGCCTTAGTGCCTAGTCCTATTAGCATTTCGTTTGTGATTCCATCCTTTCCTGGTGATTTCTTCTTTTTTTAGGGTATTCATTGCCTGTTCCATTTCTTCCATTGTTAGATTTGCCATCATATATTCTGCTGCTGTCTCTGTATTTGTATGATGTATCTGTTTGTCTTTGATTGCTTTCTTCTGTTCGGTTGTAATATCAATGTGGTTTGCATTTGCATAGTGTTCCATTAGTGCATTTGCAGCCTTTTTTCCTGTAAGCAAGGCATTTCCTTGTTTAATTGTTATTTGTTTGTTGCTAGGTCCTTCATTGTTCATGGCTTTCACTAGTTTCCATAGTTTGTTTCCATCCCTGTCAAAATTCAGGTTTTCTGTTTTTTCCTCCAACAATCTCTTGTTGTTTGATTTACTGTTCTTTTATATTTTGCTGAGATGGCTTTGAGAGAGATGTTCGCTTCAATTGTTTGTTCCCTCTCTGCTGTCTTCCTGGCATCTTCAACTTTGTCCTCCAAACTTTGTAGTTCTTCAGTCCAGTATGGTTTGTAATTTTTCCTCGCTCCTCTTGGAATGGACTCAGTGGCTGCCTGTATTATCGCTCTGTTTAGACTTTCCACCATTTGCTTTATGTTGCCATATCGTGTATTTATGTTTTCACAATATTTGTCTGTTAGTATGGCAAATCTGTCCCAATCTGCTCGTTTGTAATTCCAGCGGGGCAAGGGCTTTTGCTCCTGTGGAACATATTCCATATTCATTACAAGCTTGATTGGTCTGTGGTCACTACCTGCTAATTGGTCCAGCACATGGCGATCGATTTTGTGGAGGATGTCTCCTGTGCAGAAAGCTAAGTCTGGAGTAGAAGTGGTAAGCCATCTTCTGGAGTAGAAGCTCGGTGTGTCATCCGCTTTGTTGAGTAGATGGAGATTTGAGTCTATTTCCCAGTCCTCCAATTCATCTCCTCTTTTGTCAGTATCTGGGTATCCCCATCTTTCTGAACGGCTATTAAAGTCTCCGACAATAATGCAGTTTGTGTCAGTTATTTTCATGTTTGAGAGTGTAAGGTCCTTATCTGCTGGGCTATACAGATTGTAGATTCTTATTTTCATGTCCTTTATCATTATATCAACACCTATAATTTCCGTTTGGTTGTCAGAGATCACAGATACTTCGCTGCAAGGTATTGTATTTCGTGTAAGTATTAGAACTCCTCCTTTGTGTCCTTCGCGGTCGAAACGTGTGGCCTGATATCCTCTGACTGAGAATTTGTGATTGGCATTGAGGTGTGTCTCTTGAATGCATGCCACATCTATTCTATCTTTATGAAGACGCTGTGTTAGGGAGTCTTTCTTCTTGTAAACTCCTTCGGCATTCCACTGTAGTATGTTGAGTGTCCGGGGTATTTGGTCAATAGCTCTTAACCTACTCCTCTGTGCCTTGACTCCACAGCACAGGGGAAGGTGACCACCAGTAGTCATGGGTGGACCCCCTCGAGGCAGGGGGCCCGGCACTATCGCCGCCTGATGGGACTTCACGGGATTAGCACCATAACGATTAATTTTGATTTGTGACATCATGAATTAAGTTACGTTGCACTGCTTTATCAAGCCTGTGGCTCAGTACATCCGATTTCGACAAGCATTTATTCGGGATGCTTTCCCTAGCCTTTGACTGTCCTGTGTCTACCTACAAGGCAGCAGGTTTTACGTTGCACTGCTTTGTCAAGCCTGTGGCTCAGTACATCCGATTTCGACAAGCATTTATTCGGGATGCTTTCCCTAGCCTTTGACTGTCCCCAGTCTACCTACAAGGCAGCAGGTTTGTGTGTCTCTTTGTCTGGTCCCTCTCCCTTGACCTGTCCGACATGGGTGGCCCTACCAGTAGCTGTGCTACTGTCGGCATAGCTCTTGGGGTCATTGGGACGCACAAGCCCCTCTACCTCGTCACGGTGGACACACAGCAGAGGGGCTGTTTGGGATTGAACCCTACCACTATCTGTGGCAACCAGCTTTCTTCGGTCATGTGATGAGAAGAGAGGCATTGGAGAACATCGTGACAACTGGAAAGATCGAGGGGAGAAGAGGCAGAGGCAGGCCAAAAGAGATGATGCTGGATGGATTGAGACGGTGGCACGGTGGAATATCATCAGCAGAGTTGATCCAGAACACTAACAACTAAGATCTGTGGAGAGCCATGAACGCCTACCCCAGCTTTCAGGGCACTTGATGATGATGATGATGACTATCTGCAGGTAAGGGCACTATTCAGTACGCCATTGCGGTCCATCTCTAGAGGCATACTAATACAAAAATAATATGTCCCCAGGTAGTTTCCCCGTTAGCGTCTTTCTCCGTGATCCCGTATACTCTCGTGAGTGACGTGATGTGCGCGAGAATTGGTAGCGGTTCTCGCCGCGTCGGTAACTTACGGGGTATGTGTAAGGTTGCCAGGCGTCCGGCACAGAGAGGGCATGTCCTCCTTTTTAGTCTAGTGTCCTCGGTCCGGCAGGCTAAGCTAAAAACCTTTAAAATGTCAGACTTTTTAAATATTTTATGTTATCATTTTTTATGTATTGTTATTACAACTTACAATGTATCTACACTCTACCGTGTGTTTACATTCTTTATTAAAACTCATTGCTTAATAATATTTATTTAATTTTCCTATTTATACCAAATGTGAAACACCAATTATTTGTATAATTTGAATCTAACTGTTGCTCTATTCGGCAACAATAACAATGCTGTAGTCTCTATAGTCAAAATATTAATATTTTTTCCGATTCCAATAACAGAGACGCCACTTAAAATTGTTTTTTTAGTTTGTAATTTTTGCCGTCTATGTTTATGAAAATGGCTTCTACAAAGAGAAAATGCAAATTCTCGAACACTATGAAAAATAAGTTTCCATGCTTCGTTGAAGGACGTAACGAGAATGAGGCAAAGTGTACGATGTGCGATAGTTACTTGTCCGTGGCCAACAAAGAAACTACTGACTTGAAGCGCCATGTTGACAGCGAGAGACATAGAAATCTAATCAAAGTGTCCGCGTCATCTAGCACATTGACGTCTTTTTTTTTTCTTTTCAGCCTAAGTACTCAAATGTGTTGCTGAAAGCGCACGGGGCTGAAGCAACTTTTGCATTTCATACAGTTTGTCATCATCAGTCTTACAACTCGATGACCTGTACAGCTGGTTTGATGCACACATTATTTGAAGATTCAGAAATTGCTAAATTATTGCTTGTGCAAAAACAAAGACTGAAGCAATAATAAACCAGGTGATTGGCACCCCACTTTGTTGATGAATTGGATAAATCTTTAAGTGGTATGTCATTTTTCGATCTTTCGACAGATGCTATCAATCACGGTTCACAGAAAATATTTCCGATCGTTGTTCAGTACTTTGACTGGAAAGCAGATGGAATCCAGACTAAGATTCTCGTGTTAGACAACACACCAAATGAAACCTCAGAAACTATATCACAGTATATTTTGAGAACGCTCCAAAAACATGATTTGTACTCCAAATGTGTTGCTTTTGCTGGTGACAAGCCAATGTGAATTTTGGAGGCATTAACAGAAGAGAAGGTAGAAATGTGTTCTCGCATTTGAAGGAAGCCTGAGTAAGCGTTGGTTGATCTGCTCATGTTCTGCACAACTTTTCCAACACTGTGCAGATTTAATGCAGATTAACGTTGGATCTATTGTCTTGAAGATATTCAATTACTTTTCTATATACACTGTCAGAACAGAAACTTTAAAGGATTTTTGTGACTATGTCAACATTAACTATCAGCAACTACTCTATCACTCTAAAACTAGATGGCTCAGTTTGTTTCCAGCTGTTGAGAGGCTGTTCAGGCTGTTTACTGCTTTGAAAGAATATTTTAAATTCTGTAAACTATGTTTAAAACAATTATTATTGGCAGCTATTGTAATAAAATTGTACTGATTGTGGGTTTAATCTGGAACGATTTAAATGAAACATTCAATATGTCCTCCTTTGTCCTCCTTTTTATCTTATTATGTCCTCCTTTGTCCTCCTTTTTGTCTTATTATGTCCTCCTTTTGATGCCCACGTATCTGGCAACCCTAGGTATGTGAGCCGGTCGCTCAGTAAGCAATGGCAAACTACTGAGCGTAATCTTGCCTAGTATATCAACAGCAGCTGAAAAATGCTGGTGTTGACTGCAACGTCTTGTAAGGGACATGCAACATTAAAAACAAAAAAGTAATTTCCCCATATGGGTCTGTGATACGATAGTGCCACCAAATGTCTGAATGTCTGTGATACGATGGGGCCTCACAGGTCTGAATGCACGAAGCAATGGGTGGCCAATCTTTCCTTCACATAGCAGGCGACGAGCTCCGAACATCGAAGCCTCGTCAGGCCCTGCTCATGACATTATCAGCGTAAGTCCATATCAACTTAGCTAACGCGCGCAAAATGATTAAAAGAATCGAAGGCAGAAAGGGAGATAAGAAGTTTTCAACCGTCGTTATGAAATAGTCAGCATCCTACTACAGCTCATTGGTCAAAGCGGTGCTGTCCCTTGGACTTGTTCGGTAGTTGTGCTTTTCAACAGTTAAAATTATATGTTGTTAGCTGCATATCCGTATACAGGACGTCGCAGTCACCCCAGCATTTTTTTTCTGTTTGTGATCTCTTGGCAATTTTACGTTCATTAGTTTGGCATTGCTTTATTGAACGACCGGCATTCATACCATTTCGTAAAAAAGCAAGCGCAAGGTGGTCTGCTGCCAAATCGACCGCAGTTGTGTACCGAGGGTATGCAGGATTACGAACTGCATTCGTAACCCCTTCGCCACGAAGCCGGCTGAAATTATATGTAGTGTTCTAAATAAATAAAAAGGTTATGACAAACTGGTTGAGCCGTGTTTCTCCACCGTTTTCGAGTGCGACCCCTTGTTACAATTCTCGAGTAACATTAGACACGCACATCATGTGCATGGAATAACATATTTAATAGCAAAAACAAACAAAAAAACATTTATTTTCAAATTATATTTTTTTTCCCTTTTACTATTACTTCTTCTTCATCACCTTCAGTTCATTTAGACTCTTGCATCCATTACCCATCCTCCTTGGATCTCGTCTGGCCGCCCCACCAGGTCACACGTTCTTGCGTGTCATTTGTATGACCACGTATGCTAGTGGCCCTGGTAAGATCAATTGCAGATACTACACTTTGATATTGAAGTAGCAGCCATCACGGGTACCTCGCGAAACAAATGGCACAAGCGCAGGGACTACGGGTGGCCGTATGGCGGTGTTGAGAAAGAAGAGAAAGTATGAGCTTGGTCGCTCACCAGCACATGCCAAGCTGGGGGGCCAAAAGAATCCACACAGTGAGAACAATGTGTGGAAACAAGAAGTACCGGCTCTTCGACAAGATCATGGCAACCTTTCTTGGAGCAGTGAAGCAATTACACGCAAGACACGTATCATCGATGTGATGTAGCCTACAACTCCTCTAACAATGGGTTTGGCCATGGGTCGATATTGCGGTCGACCCGGTGTACAGCGAGTTTGCCATGGATCAGAGTGATGACTGCTCGTGGTGGTTATGCTGATCACTTATGATTAACACGACTTTAAGATGTCAGGAGTAACCCGCTGACAAGGACATGATATAGAATTGTTTGCTGGGTGTCGGTTGCCTAATATATGGGTTTACACTGTGTGTCCTCAACCTGTTATGAGTAAGCCGAGTTTGAGCGGGTCAAGTCATCTGCTTATTATCAATGGACTGACTCATCTTGCGATCAAGTTTTTGGTTCTGCCAAAACATCATATTCTACTTGAACTCTCTCTCACATCCTTCATTCTACAATCACAAGCAAAATGATTATATGGATAATTATTATAACCAAACACCGGTGCTGTTTCAAACGGTATATTCTCACACTACACGTTTAAATGCTTACACAAATCACCTCATCGCACTATCAATCATAACCATTCATATAACTATAAAACTAAATAAAATATATACAAATGGCGGCACTAGAGGAGCAATAATCTGTTTGAGGATGTTAATTGAAAAATACATAGAACTTCAGAAACATATATTTGTCTGTTTTATAAACTATAAGAAAGCTTTTGATAGAGTACAAGATGAACGACTAATTACGTGCCTCCAAGACATAGGAGTAGACGGAAAGGACATCAGACTTATTAGTAACTTGTACTGGGAACAAGTGGTGTCAATTAAATGCTAATAATTATTCGCTGCCCATAGAGATATAAAGAGGAGTACGGCAAAGATGCTTGTTGTCCCCAAGCCTCTTCTACGTATATACAGAAAGAATTTTTAAGCAAGTCGAAATGCCTGGACTTAACATCAATAGAAGAATCATAAACAATCTTAGATATGATGACGATACCGTGTTAAAAGCAGAAAGCGAGCAAGAGTTGCAAGACCTAGTAGAACAAATAAACAGGCATAGTGCAGAATGTGGCTTGGATATTAACATCCAGAAAACGAAAACTATGATAATTAGCAGTGAAAAGGAAAGGTCATCAATGAACATCACAGTAAACGGGCAGATACTAGAACAAGTAACAAGTTGCTCTTATCTTGGACATATAATAACAGATGATGGCAGAGGTGAAATGGAAATCAAAAAGAGAATAGGAATGGCCAACAATGCTTTCAACAGCATGAAACCAGTATTAACATCTAGAGAGATTAACAATGCATTTAAAATGATAATTGTCAAATGTTATGTATAATCAACACTGTTGTATGGCGCGGAAGCCTGGACATTGAACAAGCAACTAGAAAGTCGAATAGAAGCCCCGGAGATGTGGATATACAGAAGAATATGTCGTATTTCATGGAAACAGAAACAATCAAATGCAGAGATTCTATAAAAACTGAGAATGAAAAGAGAGTTGATGAAAGAAATAAAAAAGAGGCAAGTGAAATATTTCGGCCACGTTAAAAGACATAACACTCTTATAAAAACCATACTGGAGATAGACAACGATACAAGTGGGAAGATAACATCAAGAGATGGACGAACATCAGTCTGACAGAATGTACAGTTAAGACGAGAGACAGACAGTGTTGGAGATCCACTGCAGCCAACCTTTATTGTGGAGACGGCACCTGATTGATTGATTGAAATGGCGGCAAGTTGAATACTGCCATAGCCTATCACGCGTCTCAGCGGGTCTTAACTTCTACGCCGCCCTGACCCCAGTGCCCCTAGCTAGCAGAGAACGGTCTACAGAGTGTTTTTCACACGAGGCAATCTGCCCTGTCGATTATGATAAGGGTGTGAGCTTTAGTCACGTTCATTGGTCCATTTGACAGTTACGTATATACTTCGTTATTATATCAATATACAGTTTCGTATAAATATACAAACTTTCACCTTCCTTTGCCAGTTTGTCAGCCTATTCATTTTCAGACATGTTGCCATAAAATAAAACCCCTGTACAGTTCTGCACATGTTGTTTTCTCCCCAGCATTGCGACAACTGACTTCGTATCTGTGAATATAATTATGGCTTTCGTTTTGTTTGTCAATGTCAGAGGTCATTCATTCATCATGTGCCATGCCGATAAGCGTGGGCTGTCATGATTCGCCATCTCACTCGATCACCAGAGTCGTGGATCAGCTTAGTGTTCTTGTCTCGACCATACCACGTGGTACTTACCTCTCTGCCTTCCCCTTGTTCTTTTCCCCTCGACCTTGCCAGTTCGAACCAACGGCAGGAGAAAGACGCCCGGAGTCATGACACGGGCGGAGCCTCCCCCATTGAGTTTCAAAAAAGGAAAGGGCGGAAACATTCAGGGAAGGGGGACCACTTCTGACAATCAGAAGCCACCTGCCGTGCTTGCTCCGCTGCGGAGTTTTTACCACTCATCCCACTATCTGTCTGATAACATCATTTCTTATTAGGTCTCTGGTAGATAAGCTGGCAGCTCTCCTAGAAGCATCTCATCTCACAGTTGTTGATGTTTACCACCTTTTTTTTTTAAAACCTGGGGGAAGCGTGGTCTCGAGGTATGGTCTCCGCCTCGAGTGCTGGAGGTCCCGGGGTCATGCCTCGGTGAGGCGGGATTTTTTTCACGTGGACTTCCAGTAATAAAATGTCCCCTGGTCTCTGAGTAGTGAGATCGGACGCCCGTGTTTATTGTTGTGCAGGTAAACAATCCCTTGGCAGTTGGAAGTCGAAAAAGAGTAGCTGCCAGACGGTGATTTACGATAAATAATGAAAACATCAAAATTGCTCAAATGGTCCAGGGTTGTACCAATCCAACATAATGTAGAAGCATAATACCAACAGTGATCAATGACCCCAAGCCGGTATTCATCATGTTGAGGCACTATTTATTTGCCTATGTCCAAGCTTGTCACACATTTATAATATTAAATTATAAATTACAATTTGTTGATACCGTGCCTGTTATGGCCAGGCGGGACGGTAGTGAAATATTAATAATAATAATAATACAGTTGAATATGTTAGATACTTGCAACTATAATGTTCAGGTCCTTCTGTCCTTCACCAATCGGCTTCTGCGTCACCTTGTCCTGACTTTCTAAGTCGCATTCTGATACGGTTGTGTCTGTCCGTCGCTTTCGGGCTTATACAAATCATACCTGAATAATCTCGCCCTTTCATTTAATATTTATTATCCATCCTTGCGATGTTGTGCCAGTTTATAACGTATCTTATTTTTGCGAATCGAATCGTGCTGCCTCTTCTGTCAATCCCAAGATCTGACTGTTTGTTGTTGTTGACTACTTCTGCGACATCTTTTCCTTTTTTCGTCATATCGTTGGTTTCTCGTAAAAGTTGGTTAGCGATTTTCTCACCAACTCTATTTGACGTCATTTCGTCTACTCTATTACTTCCCAGTAGCCTAACGGCCCTGCCGGGCAAAATTTCGAGTTAAAAATCTACCCAAAGTATTTCAGGATCCTCGCCGGTGCTACGGAGTTCGTGCACTGAGCTGAGTTTCTCCAGGCTCAGGTTTGAGTTAGGAGGAGAACGGAGCACTTATGAGTTACACCCGTGTGTCGTGATGTTGATCCACCGACTAGACTAGACTAGACTGATTTTTACCTAAGTGTTATTTGGATAATGTCCAAATTTCACACTGATAGCATAGGGTTGGTGTGAATATGTCCATTATCTGTCGTATGCGGGACATATGTATATTTGGATGTTTCAGTATGGGTGATATTGATATGTAAGCACGCTTGCTTTTCGACATACAGCAAATGCACAGCACGAGAACACCAACAGAACATTCAATAGAAGTAAACAAAGATCTACATCTTTGCTTCATTAACTACACAAGGGCTTGTGACACAACACGACACATCGACATGATAAAATACTTGCAAATCTCCAAATAGATGGGAAAGACGTTAGGCTCGTAAAACACAATTATTGCAAGAAGCATGTTGCCATAAATAAGTGATGACGAGGAGATCAATATCAACCAATCAAGAGAGACGTTTGGATGGAATGTGTAATGCCCCGAGACCTTTGTTTTCACCTCTGAAAGTTAGTTGCGTGTCCCTTTACATAACGCCGCAATCAATCCAAGCATTTATTGACTTGTGGTTTTCTATACAATATTACATTGAACAGTTTCCCATCGCGTTCTCCACAGCCGACGATGATACCATCGTGACAATAGACGCAAAGCGATCCGATTTAAATCGCCTGCGGTTGACTTCAAGCCCTGTATGTCGGGCTTACGAAACTGCGTTCACTATTACTAAGCCAAAAACGCCGATTGTGTTTGCCTTATACGGGGAAAATATGGGGAAATTAAAACCCACAAGACGAGACGCCATCAGAGGACATCAACATAGAAGATACTCCGATGATGCGACATTGTTTACAGACAATGGACATTATCTGCAGCATTTCGTAGATGCAGTTACAGAGCTGGGTACTCATCCTGGCAGCCTACAAGGTTGCTAAGGGTTGTGGACATGGTTCACAGCCATGTGGATGTGGAAAGTAAGAGGAAACTATCACACTAAACATCCTAAGACATTCAACATGATAATAGATAAAGAAATTCTGTGGCCATGTTAAACGGCAAATTGGCTTGGAAAGATCAGTGACGGAAGGCATGGTTTAGTTTAGTTTAGTATAGTCGACGGATCAACATCAAGGCACGCGGGTGTAACCCATAAGTTCTCCGTTCTACTCCTAACTCAAGCCTGAGTCCGGAAAAACTCAGCTCAGTGCACGAGCTCCGTAGCAGCGGCGAGGATCCTGCAATACTTTGGGTAGATTTTTTAACTCGAAATTTTGCCCGGGCAGCGCCGATAGGCTACTCTTCTTGATTTCCAACTGCCAAGAGATTTTTTACGTGCGCAACAATATACACGGGCGTCCTATCTCACTACCCAGAGACCAGGGGAAATTTTTTTACTAGAATTCCGCATGAAAAACAAAATCCCGGCCCTCGCCGGGGCTTGAACCCGGGACCTCCAGCACTCGAGGCGATTGTTTACCAGAACTTCATTTTCGCATGCATTGAAGTTATCAACATCTGTTTTGTAGGGTAAAGAGAGAGGGATAGTACCTCACGGTGAGTGGCAACCATACCCCAAGGGATAGACCAGGTTCCCATCTCTTTACCTAGCTCATGTATGGCTCCACGAATACTGCTTCTGTACGGCGGTGGCCACACCACGGGCAACAGTCTTGGCTGACTGGCCAAACCACATGAGTGAAGTAGGGGTATTATCCTGCTTAGGGAATGTCCATCCCTAGTACACAAAGACTGGGACGGTGGACAAGGCGGATGAATCTTAATAGATCGCCGGCTTCGAAAGCGAAACAGCAGAGTGTGTGGCACACATGAGGAGTGTTCAGGACACGATAGTGAACATGGTTGGCCATCGTGGAAGAGATTGGGACCTCATCATGTAATATCCCAAAGACAGCAATGGTAATTCAACAACAAGAAAAAAAGCGATACGGGTAATTCTAGGCCCCCTGGAGATGAGCCTGTTGTAAATATTCACAGGGAAATATTCACATGGCTGGCCATCGTAGAAGAGATTGAGACCTCATCATGTAATATCCCAAAGACAGCAATGGTAATTCAACAACAAGAAAAAAGCGATACGGGTAATTCTTGGCCCCCTGGAGCTGAGCCTGTTGTAAATATTCACAGGGAAGAGACAACTCCTATAGTGAATAAGGAAATGTATAATGACGAATGCATCCCAAATTCTTTTGAAAGGGTGTATTCTGACAATATCTACATGAAAAGTAGAAGGAGAAGTCTAAGAATTGGTACGTGGAACGTATGCATCCTATATCAAGCAGTGAAGTTTGATAACCTTATTGCCGAAGCAAAAAACATGAATTTAGATATCTTGGGCGTATCTGAAACAAGATGGACAGATACGAGTTATATAAGAAGAGAAGAGTACATATTCATTACCTCAGTAGGAGATCATCACGAGAGAGGAGTTGGAATTTTAGTAAAATAAAATGTAGAGAAAAATATTAGTGGATTCTGGACTCATAAAGATAGGATGATACTACTCAAAATTAAGGCAAGACCGTTCAACATAGTAATTCTTCAGACATATGCTTCTGTTTGAGGATGTTAACCGAAAAATATACTTTTTTTTTGGGGGGGGGGGGCATATCCTTTACAGGACATCGCTGTCAACACTAGCATTTTACTGCTGTCGTTGATTTCTAGGCAAGATTACGCTCAGTAGTTTGCCATTGCTTTCTGAGCGATCGGCTCACATACCCCGTAAGTTACCGACGCGACGAGAACCACCACCGATTCTGCCAGTGAAGATAAATAAGAAAAAACAATTATGGATAACCGATGAAATCTTGAGTAAAATGACTCAAAGAAAGAAAGCAAAGAACACTCCAGAGTATGTATTAATAGATAGAGAAATACGTCACATGTGCAGAGTTGCCAAAGAAGAGTGATTGCAGAAACAATGCAAAGAAATAGAGGATCTGGAAATAAAACACAACTAGAAAGAATTACATGAACATATAAAAAGATTTACAAAGAAGAAAAATAATATAACAGGAAATGGTTGTATCAGAGGAAAATGTTTAGAAATTATAATTAATAACACTGACATAATAAAAAGATGGAAAGAGTACACAGAAGATTTATTCTGGGACAACAGGGTCAATAGACCAACATTGTATAATACTCGAGATGGACCAAAAACATTAAAGGCTGAAGTAGAAAAGGCTAAGATGAAAGATGAAAGAAGGAAAGGTCCTAACAAGGTAACAACAGAGATGATAAAATCCTTATCCAGCTTTAGCATTGAAACTATCACAGAATTATGTAATGATATATATAATACTGGGTACATCCCCAAGGATTTGAAAACATCCATTTTCATCATACTACCGAAGAAGCCAAGAGCTGTTGATTGTGAGGATTACAGAACTATTAACTTAATGAGCCACATAACTAAGATACTACTCAAGGTCATACAAGAAAGAATTCAACATAAAATAGACGAGGGAGTAGCTGAAGAACGATTTGGGTTCCGCAAAGACAGAGGCACCAGAGAAGCTATTATCTGATTGAGGATGTTAATTACAAAAATATATGGAAGTTCAACAAAAAAGTATATATGAGTAGTGTAGGCGGTGGTTATCACCTTGTTTTTTGTGGATCTTATATAAATCAACCATTTATCGATCCTGATCCACAAAGGGCGATAACTCTTTTCCCCCCAAAAAGTAGGCGTGGCGGTTGCGAAGTGACTCATCAGAGGTGACGTGGGCTAGTGTCTCATCAGAGTGGGTGTGGTCTAGTGACTCATCATAGGTGGCGTGCGTGGTCAAGTGATTGTAGGTACGACATGAAAAATACGACATAAAACAACAATAAAGAAAACAAACGATTCAAATAAGTTATATAATAATTTTAATAAATCATGTATAGAAAAGAAGAAAAAAAAAAAGAAGAAAAAACAAAACATAGTAAGTGACCGCTTATAGTTAAGGGTGTGTGATGACGTGGTCAAGTGGTGGTCAAGAGGTGGTCAAGTGGTGGTCATGTGGTGGAGTAACCACTTAAATTAATGGGGAAAGTACGTGTAGTGATGTGGTGGTGGTTAAAGTGTGCTATCACGTGGTCAAGTAATGGTCAAGTAGTGGTCAAGTGGTGATCAAGTGACGAAATTTTAGTGGAAAGTAGTTGTAATGATATGGTGATGATTAAAGGGTGGTAAATTAGTGGTCAAGCAGTGGTCAAGCAGAGGTCAAGTGGTGGTCAAGTGAGGAAAATTTTAGTGGAAAGTAGTTGTAATGATATGGTGATGATTAAAAGGTGGTAAATTAGTGGTCAAGAGGTGGTCAAGCAGTGGTCAAGTGGTGGTCAAGTGAGGAAAATTTTAGTGGAAAGTAGTTGTAATGATATGGTGATGATTAAAAGGTGGTAAATTAGTGGTCAAGAGGTGGTCAAGCAGTGGTCAAGTAGTGGTCAAGTGGTCTAATAACCCTAAAATTGTAGAGGAGAGTGTGTCTTGTGATGCAGTGATGATCAAGAGGTGGTCAAGTAGTGCTCAAGTGGTGGTCAAGAGGTGGTCAAGAGGTGGTCAAGCGGTCAAGAGGTGGTCAAGTGACCCCTTAAATTGTATGGGATGGTACGTGTAGTGACGTGGTGATGATCAAGAGGTGGTCAAGTGGTGGTCAGGGTGTGGTCAAGTGGTGGTCAAGATGTGGTCAAGTGGTCGAGTGACCACTTAAATTATCGGGGAAAGTAGGTGTAGTGATATGGTGATGATTACAGGGTGGTAAATTAGTGGTCAAGCAGTGGTCAAGTGAGGAAAATTTTAGTGGAAAGTAGTTGTAATGATATGGTGATGATTAAAGGGTGGTAAATTAGTGGTCAAGCAGTGGTCAAGCAGTGGTCAAGTGGTCGAGTGACCACTTAAATTGTCGGGGAAAGTAGTTGTAATGATATGGTGATGATTAAAGGGTGGTAAATTAGTGGTCAAGAGGTGGCCAAGCGGTGGTCAAGGGTGGTCAAGTGATTAAATGACCCCTTAAATTGTTGGGGAGAGTACGTGTAGTGACACGGTGATGATCAAGAGGTGGTCAAGTAGTGGTCAAATGTTGGTCAAGCGGTGGTCAAGTGGTCAAATAAACCTAAAATTGTAGAGAAGAGTGTGTCTTGTGATGCAGTGATGATCAAAAGGTGGTGGTGGTGGTGGTGGTGGTGGTGGTAATAGTAGGAGTAGTAGAATAGCGAGGGTGCTTGTTGTTTCACTAAGTATTTGTATATCGTATGTAGTATAAAGATAGTTTGTGTTGTATGCCATGTAAGGTGTTACTGAAATATCTGTATTGTGTAGTTCTAAGAGGTGATGACGCCATAACCCACCACTCTATCATCTTATTGATAGTGTCTTCAGTGCCGCGGAAAAGGCTCATTGTGAGATATCGATCATTTCTCAAAGCGAAAGCATCCGGGGTGCATGCCCATTACGAGCAAACAACGATACGACACTTAAAAGGTAACTACAAGGCAAATGGTGTCGAGTATAGTGTAACATACAAAACTTATGAGGTCATCGGTTGTCCATTCCATCACGGTCGACAAATAGGCGCTCACTAACTTCACAATTTGCTCACTCAAATAAACATATAGGATAATAAGGCACCGACCCAAACAAGGAAAACGGACAAAAACAAGGGGGAAAATGACATAAGCGTCAAAATATAACACATACAAAGACAGATACAACAGTGACTAAAAAAAATAATAAAAATGACACGACAAAATAACACACACACACACACACACACACACACACACACACACACACACAATGAAAACTGAAATAACCAATGAAAAATCGCTGACACGAACACTAGAAGCTGACACAAACACTAAACAAGGTACCTAAAGAAAAGCTAAACTTTGTTAACCAAAATGTGAAAGTAGGAAAAATGTGATACCCAAATGTAAAACAAATAGCAAGAGAGGAATAGCTCGTCCCAACTTATAAAAAGTAGGAAAATATGTAAACCTAACGGGAAAAAAATACGGCCAAATAAAAAAATATCTAACTCAAACTAATGAAAAGTAGGGAAACTTTGTTAACCAAAGGAGGGGAAAAACCTAAGTCAAGTAAGAAAATCTGTTACCCAAAAGTGAAAAATGTCGGCCAAATACAGAAATAGTTCGGCCACACGTATGCAAACAAGGAAAGGTTGTTAGCCAGATAGGAAAAGTATTGCCCAAGTAGGGAAATTTGAGAGCCATAAGTGAAAAAATATTAGCCAAAGAGAGGAATATCTCATCCAAACTTATAAAAAGAAGGAAATTCTCAACCAATGAGAAAAAGTTAGACCAAATATAGTAACATCTCAACCAACTTATGAAAAGTAGGAAACTTTGTTAGCCAACGAGAATAAAAACCTAGGTCAAGTAGGAAAATCTGTTAGCCAAATGTAAAAAATGTCGGCCAAATACAGAAATACCTCGTCCGCACTTATTAAAATTAGGAAAAATTTGTTAGCCAAATAGTAAAAATATTGCCCAAGTAGGAAAATTTGATAGCCAAATGTAAAAAAATATCACCCAAAGAGAGGAATATCTCGGCCAGACTTATAAAAAGTAGGAGAACTATGTGCCAAATGGGAAAAAGTTAGGCCAAATACAGAAATATCTCAACCAAACATATAAAAAATGGGAAAATTGATAACCAAACGGGAAATATATTGACCAACTAGGGAAATGTGTTACTCAAAGAGGAAAAATAATGACCAAGTAACGAAATACATCGCTCAAACTAATGAAAAGTAGGGAAAATTTGTTAGCCAAATGGAAGAAACCTAGGTCAAGTAGGAAAAATCTGTTAACCAAATGTGAAAAATGTCGGCCAAATGCAGAAATAGTTCGGCCACACGTATGCAAACAAGGAAAGGTTGTTAGTCGAACAGGATAAAATATTAACCAAGTAAGAAAATGTGATAGCCAAAGGTGAAAAAATATCAGCCAAAGAGAGAAATATCTCATCCAAACTTATAAAAAGAAGGAAAATTCTCAACCAAATGAGAAAAAAGTTAGACCCAAATATAGTAACATCTCAACCAAACTTATGAAAACTAGGAAACTTTGTTAGCCAACGAGAATAAAAACCTAGGTCAAGTAGGAAAATCTGTTAGCAAATGTAAAAAATGTCGGCCAAATACAGAAATACCTCGTCCGCACTTATTAAAATTAGGAAAAAATTTGTTAGCCAAATAGTAAAAATATTGCCCAAGTAGGACAATTTGATAGCCAAATGTAAAAAAACATTATCACCCAAAGAGAGGAATATCTCGGCCAGACTTATAAAAAGTAGAGAACTATGTGCCAAATGCGAAAAAGTTAGGCCAAATACAGAAATATCTCAACCAAACATATAAAAAATAGGAAAATTGATAACCAAACGGGAAATATATTGACCAACTAGTGAAAGTGTTACTCAAAGAGGAAAAATAATGACCAAGTAACGAAATACATCGTTCAAACTTATGAAAACTAGGAAACCTTTGTTAGCCAAATGGAAGAAACCTTGGTCAAGTAGGAAAATCTGTCAGCCAAATGTGAAAAATGTCGGCCAAATGCAGAAATAGTTCGGCCACACGTATGCAAACAAGGAAAGGTTGTTAGCCAGATAGGAAAAGTATTAATCAAGTAAGAAAATTTGATAGCGAATAGTGAAAAAATATCAGACAAAGAGAGAAATATCTCATCCAAACTTATAAAAAGAAGGAAAATTCTCAACCAAATGAGAAAAAGTTAGACCAAATATAGTAACATCTCAACCAAACTTATGAAAACTAGGAAACTTTGTTAGCCAACGAGAATAAAAACCTAGGTCAAGTAGGAAAATCTGTTAGCCAAATGTAAAAAATGTCGGCCAAATACAGAAATACCTCGTCCGCACTTATTAAAATTAGGAAAAAACTTGTTAGCCAAATAGTAAAAATATTGCCCAAGTAGGAAAATTTGATAGCCAAATGAAAAAAAAAACATATCACCCAAAGAGAGGAATATCTCGGCCAGACTTATAAAAAGTAGGAGAACTATGTGCCAAATGGGAAAAAGTTAGGCCAAATACGGAAATATCTCAAACAAACATATAAAAAATAGGAAAATTGATAACCAAACGGGAAATATATTGACCAACTAGGGACATGTGTTACTCAAAGAGGAAAAATAATGACCAAGTAACGAAATACATCGCTCAAACTTATGAAAACTAGGAAACTTTGTTAGCCAAAGTGAAAAAAAACCTTGTTCAAGTAGGAAAATCTGTTAGCCAAATGTGAAAAATGTCGGACATAGGTTTCTTCCATTTGGCTAACAAAGTTTCCCTACTTTTCATTAGTTTGAGCGATGTATTTCGTTACTTGGTCATTATTTTTCCTCTTTGAGTAACACATTTCCCTAGTTGGTCAATATATTTCCCGTTTGGTTATCAATTTTCCCATTTTTATATGTTTGGTTGAGATATTTCTGTATTTGGCCTAACTTTTTCCCATTTGGCACATAGTTCTCCTACTTTTTATAAGTCTGGCCGAGATATTCCTCTCTTTGGGTGATATTATTTTTACATTTGGCTATCAAATTTTCCTACTTGGGCAATATTTTTACTATTTGGCTAACAAATTTTTTCCTAATTTTAATAAGTGCGGACGAGGTATTTCTGTATTTGGCCGACATTTTTTACATTTGGCTAACAGATTTTCCTACTTGACCTAGGTTTTTATTCTCGTTGGCTAACAAAGTTTCCTACTTTTCATAAGTTTGGTTGAGATGTTACTATATTTGGTCTAACTTTTTCTCATTTGGTTGAGAATTTTCCTTCTTTTTATAAGTTTGGATGAGATATTCCTCTCTTTGGCTGATATTTTTTCACTTATGGCTCTCTAATGTCCCTACTTGGGCAATACTTTTCCTATCTGGCTAACAACCTTTCCTTGTTTGCATACGTGTGGCCGAACTATTTCTGTATTTGTCCGACATTTTTCACTTTTGGGTAACAGATTTTCCTACTTGACCTAGGTTTTTCCCCTCCTTTGGTTAACAAAGTTTCCCTACTTTTCATTAGTTTGAGTTAGATATTTTTGTATTTGGCCTAACTTTTTCCCGTTTGGTTGACATATTTTCCTACTTTTTATAAGTTGGGACGAGCTATTCCTCTCTTACTATTTGTTTTACATTTGGGTATCACATTTTCCTACTTTCACATTTTGGTTAACAAAGTTTAGCTTTTCTTTAGGTACCTTGTTTAGTGTTCGTGTCAGCTTCTAGTGTTCGTGTCAGCGATTTTTCATTGGTTATTTCAGTTTTCATTGTGTGTGTGTGTGTGTGTGTGTGTGTGTGTGTGTGTGTGTGTGTGTGTGTGTGTGTGTGTGTGTGTTATTTTGTCGTGTCATTTTTATTATATTTTTTTAGTCACTGTTGTATCTGTCTTTGTATGTGTTATATTTTGACGCTTATGTCATTTCCCCCCTTGTTTTTGTCCGTTTTCCTTGTTTGGGTCGGTGCCTTATTATCCTATATGTTTTTTTGAGTGAGCAAATTGTGAAGTTAGTGAGCGCCTATTTGTCGACCGTGATGGAATGGACAACCGATGACCTCATAAGTTTTGTATGTTACACTATACTCGACACCATTTGCCTTGTAGTTACCTTTTAAGTGTCGTATCGTTGTTTGCTCGTAATGGGCATGCACCCCGGATGCTTTCGCTTTGACAAATGATCGATATCTCACAATGAGTCTTTTTTGCGGCACTGGAGACACTATCAATAAGATGATAGAGTGGTGGGTTATGGCGTCATCACCTCTTAGAACTACACAATACAGATATTTCAGTAACACCTTACATGGCATACAACACAAACTATCTTTATACTACATACGATATACAAATACTTAGTGAAACAACAAGCACCCTCGCTATTCTACTACTCCTACTATTACCACCACCACCACCACCACCACCACCACCACCACCACCACCACCACCTTTTGATCATCACTGCATCACAAGACACACTCTCCTCTACAATTTTAGGTTTATTTGACCACTTGACCACCTCTTGACCACCATTTGACCACTACTTGACCACCTCTTGATCATCACCGTGTCACTACACGTACTCTCCCCAACAATTTAAGGGGTCATTTAACCACTTGACCACCCTTGACCACCGCTTGGCCACCTCTTGACCACTAATTTACCACCCTTTAATCATCACCATATCATTACAACTACTTTCCCCGACAATTTAAGTGGTCACTCGACTGCTTGACCACTGCTTGACCACTAATTTACCACCCTTTAATCATCACCATATCATTACAACTACTTTCCACTAAAGTTTTCCTCACTTGACCACTGCTTGACCACTGCTTGACCACTAATTTACCACCCTTTAATCATCACCATATCACTACACCTACTTTCCCCGACAATTTAAGTGGTCACTCGACTACTTGACCACATCTTGACTACCACTTGACCACACCCTGACCACCACTTGACCACCTCTTGATCATCACCACGTCACTACACGTACCATCCCATACAATTTAAGGGGTCACTTGACCACCTCTTGACCGCTTGACCACCTCTTGACCACCTCTTGACCCACCACTTGAGCACTACTTGACCACCTCTTGATCATCACTGCATCACAAGACACACTCTCCTCTACAATTTTTGGGTTATTTGACCACTTGACCACTACTTGACCACTGCTTGACCACCTCTTGACCACTAATTTACCACCTTTTAATCATCACCATATCATTACAACTACTTTCCACTAAAACTTTCCTCACTTGACCACCACTTGACCACTGCTTGACCACCTCTTGACCACTAATTTACCACCTTTTAATCATCACCATATCATTACAACTACTTTCCACTAAAATTTTCCTCACATGACCACCACTTGACCCCTGCTTGACCACTGCTTGACCACTAATTTACCACCCTTTAATCATCACCATATCATTACAACTACTTTCCACTAAAATTTCGTCACTTGACCACTACTTGACCATTACTTGACCACGTGATAGCACACTTTAACCACCACCACATAACTACACGTACTTTCCCCTTTAATTTAAGTGGTTACTCCACCACATGACCACCACTTGACCACCTCTTGACCACGTCATCACACACCCTTAACTATAAGCGGTCACTTGACTATGTTTTGTTTTTTTTCTTCTTCTTTTTTTTTTTCTTCTTTTCTATACATGATTTATTAAAATTATTATGTACCTTACTTGAGTCGTTTGTTTTCTTTATTGTTGTTTTATGTCGTATTTTTTTTGACCACGCACGCCACCTATGATAAGTCACTAGACCACACCCACTCTGATGAGTCACTAGACCACGTCACCTCTGATGAGTCACTTCGCAACCGCCACGCCTACTTTTTTGGGGGAAAAGAGTTATCGCCCTTTGTGGATCAGGATCGATAAATGGTTGATTTATATAAGATCCACAAAAAACAAGGTGATAACCACCGCCTACACTACTTATATGTTTGTTTTATAGACTACAAGAAAGCTTTTGATAGAGTACAACATGAACAACTAATTACGTGCCTTCAAGATATAGAAGTAGACGGAAAGGACATCAGACTTATTAGTAACTTGTACTGGAAACAAGTGGCGTCTATTAGATGCGGAAATAACTATTCGTCTCCTATGGAGATAAAAAGAAGAGTACGGCAGGGATGTGTACTGTCCCCAAGCCTCTGCAACCTATACACATAAAGAATTTTTAAACAAGTTGAAATTCCTGGACTTAACATCAATGGAAGAATCATTACAATCTTAGTTTATACTGACGATGCGGTGTTACTCCGGGGGGAAGTAAATAAGTAAGTCACAAATGGATGTAGAAAAATAACTAAATATGATAACAACTTGAAACCAGTTTATTTTTATACATACGTTGTCCCTTTATTTCTCAACATAATTTCCAACAACATTGATGCACTTCTCCCATCGTTTTGTCAGTCCTCCTAACCCGGCTGCATAGAACTGCGTGCTCTGTTTTCTAAACCACGTTTTCACTTCACATTCAACTTCGGCGTCATTCACGAAATGTCTTCCATCAAGGTGGGTTTTCAGTGGACCACAAAGTTAGAAATCGCTAGGGGCTAAGTCGGGGCTGTAAGGTTGATGTTCCAGAACTTCCCACCTTCTCATTAGTTAATCAAGCCGTATGTGGTCTGGCATTGTCATGAAGAAGTAACACTCCTCTAGTCAGCAGAGCTGGACGTTTTCTTCGAATTGCATCATGAAGCATCGATAGAACTTCACAGTACGATTTAGAATTCACATTGTCACCTTTCTTCTTGAAATTGCTTAAAAGCACTCCTTGACAATCCCAGAACACTGTCAGCATAACCTTCCCTGCTGATGGCGTAACCTTGAATTTTTGGACACAAAAAGGATGTTTCCATTGCACTGAAGCACGCTTTGATTCGGGCTGGTAATCAACACTAACAACAAGCATTTCCTTATGAATGTCCTTTGCAGGCAGTCCTTTTGCCCACAAAAAACGCATAACAGCACGTTGCTCTTTGGTTGTACACTCCGTAAGTACAGTCGCCATTTTGTTTATGCGCTGCGCATGCGCATGAGGCACCTAGCGCCACCTGACGAACGGGAATATAAAGTTCGACGTTTCTGTCACCTAATGACACCTGTAGAAAACACGAACTACATTTACCTGCCATCCCACTTAACTGTGTGACTTACTTACGGACTCGCCTTCGTAGCAGACGTGCAGTTCAGTTCAGTTCAGTCGCGGTTCCTACATCACAGCAACGGGTCGTCCCATTATTCTCGATCACGAGAGATCATCACGATCTGTGCCAGTGAATATCACATAAAATGTTCCTCACTGCCCCATGTGAAAAGTGGAAATGACAGGAGTCTCGGCAAGCCAACAGCTCGCTCGGGTACACTGTGCATAATGCCGCCACCAAAATGTCACCACAAAAGTCCTCCACGAAACATACCGTTCATCCTTGATGGAAGTGGCTGTCACTTTCCCAACCAGATGTTCACCTACAAAGTCTCGATATTTCTAGATGTTGGTGTTCCGTTTCTAAATGTTTTCTAGCCAGCAGCCATTTTATCTCCGAAATGCAGTTCACGCAACAACAACAAAAACATCGGACAGATGTAAAAACTTTCACTGTACATAATGCCGTCGCCAGAATGCCAACACATATGTCCACTACGAAACATGCAATGCAGTTCATTCTAGATGGAAGCAGCAGTCACTATCTCAACCAGATGGTAGCCTACAAAGTCTCGATATTTCTAGATGTAGCAGAAAGTGACTCCCCCGATGGTGTTTCCACCTTGTCGTGGTGGGGGAGCTTGAGTTTCTCAATTACCCTGAGAGCTATGCCGGCGGTAGCGTGGCTACCAGCAGGGCCTCCCAAGCCGGACAGGTCAAAGGGTAGAGAACAGGCAAAGAGAAACACCCTGGTCCTCCAGGTTGGGGGTTGAAACGTGGGGTTAACATCCCCACCTTTGTAAAAACCTTTCTTTGTTACGAAACAAATACATGAGCCTCGATATCGGACTGGCTCTAGAGAAAGTTGTAAGGAAGATAAAGGAGGAATGTGATATTGGAGGAACATATAAGCTGCTTGGTTATGCAGATGATATCGATATTGTAGGGCAAAGTGAACAAAAGACATTGGAAATATTGACTCACTTAAAGGAAAAAGCCCAACAGATGGGGCTGGTTATCAACCAAGATAAGACAGAATATATGGTAATTTCAAGAGACGGAATGGCTAAAAACTCTGGCCACATACAAATAGATAATATGACCATTAAAAGAACGGAAACATACAAATACCTGGGTACAATCTTCAACTGCTCCAACATCATAAGGGAAGAAATACAAACTAGAATCAACTCTGGAAATAAGATATACTATGCACTACAACATCTACTAAAATCAAAGGCGCTATCTCGTAACACCAAAATCACAATATACAAAACACTGATCAGACCAGTTGTGCTGTATGGCTCTGAAACCTGGAGTACAACGAAAGGAGACGAAGCCTTGTTACAAACCTTTGAAAACAAAATTTTAAGACGCATCTTTGGACCCATTAGGGATACACAAAGTGGAGAGTGGAAAAGAAGAAGTAACAAAGACATTTATGATCTGTTTAAGTCCCCGCTAATCACTGGTATCATGAAAGCTAATAGACTACAATGGCTGGGGCATATAGAAAGAATGGAAGATAATAGGGAAACAAAACTCGCTTACACTCAGGACATAAGTGACCGTAGACCCCGAGGTAGACCAAGAAGACGGTGGAGAGATAATACATGTACAGACCTACAAGCACTTGGAATCAACGACTGGCAAGAGAAGGTCCACCAGAGAGACGAATGGAGACGGATTGTATTTGCAGCAAAGAACCTCAATGGCTCGGAAAGTTGAAGAAGAAGAAGAAGCAGAAAGTGAGCAAGAGTTACAAGACCTTGTGGAGCAAGTAAGCAGGCATAGTGCAGAATGTGGCTTAAATATTAACATCCAAAAAACAAAAACTATGATAATTAGCAGTGAAAAGGAAAGGTCATCAATTAACATCACAGTAAACGGGCAGATACTAGAACAAGTAACAAGTTTCTCTTATTTTGGACATATAATAACAGATGATGGCAGAAGTGAAATAGAAATCTGAAAGAGAATATGAATGGTAAAAAATGCTTTCAATGGCTTGCAATCAGTATTAACATCTAGAGTTGAGTTGAGTTGAGTTGAGTTGAGTTGAGTTAAGTTAAGAACCGACATCACTCCGTCCCCTCGTTCAACAGCCAGCGAAGAGTCATACTTACTAATCGTTCCCACCGCTATCTGATTAAAAGTTCTCCTGGCCTTTCCTCTCAGTTTTGAGATTCTTCCAGAACCCCTGCGGATCTCCCCGCAATCTCATTCTTTCCACATATGGGTTCTCGATATGTTCCTCCGCCTTCTCCACCTGGTCCCACAAGCGCACGACCACTTCCCTCTTGTCCATAGGCAAAACGCCACCAAGAGGTGCATTCCCTGCTAGCCTATCAGCCTGTTCATTCCCCCGTACACCCGAGATTAATAACGCATTAAAAATGAGAATTGTCAAATGCTACGTATATTCAACAGTTCTGTGTGGCACGGAAGCCTGGGGATTGAACAAGCAACTGGAAAGTCGCACAGAAGCCCTGGAGTTGTGGATATAGGGCCTACAGACGAATATTTCTTGGAAACAAAAACAATCAAATGCAGAGGTTCTAGAAACTAGAAATACTGGGAGTGAAGAGAGAGAGAGAGAGAGAGAGAGAGAGAGAGAGAGAGAGAGAGAGAGAGAGAGAGAGAGAGAGAGAGAGAGAGAGAGAGAGAGAGAGAGAGAGAGAGAGAGAGTTAGTTGATGAAAGAAATAAAGAGGAGGCAAGTGACATGTTTCGGCCATGTTAAAAGACATGATACTCTTATAAAAACCATACTGGAAGGCAAGGTTGAGGGCAAGCGAGCAAGAGGTAGACAACGATACAAGTGGGAAGATAACATCAAGAGATGGACGAACATTAGCCTGACAGAATGTACAGTCAAGACAGTGTTGGAAATCCATTGCAGCCAGCCTTCATTGTGGAGACGGTTCCTGGTTGATTGATTGGAGTTATCTCACAGTTTGTGCGACTGGGCGAGTTTCTGCCAGGCTGATGCCGCCCACACGCTGGCCTCTTCATTGTGAGAGATAGAAATCTTTCTCAGCGCTCTTCAGTACGCAAGATGGCAGCCTCCAGAGTAGACTCAAGTCGGAGGCTGTTCAATCGGTACAGGAAATTTTTTATCGCCGCAGGATTAACGTTGGGATTACAGATAGTGATTAATCAGTATTTTCTCAGCATTAATACTCGGACTGAGGAGGTTGAATTGATTCACAGAAATATAAGTGACGAGAAGGGAACTTTCCATTCTGAGGTAAGATTATCCGTCATTCATCTCGTCTGTGTATAATAATATAATTAAAGTGTTGTACTGTATATATTTATTTATGGATTGGTTTATAATATAATAAAAACAATAATATAATGAAAAGATTTATTAACGACTACCTACCATTCATATGGCAAACATACTGCCGTCTGCTGTTCTGAGTGTTAGTCAGTGTTTTGTTTACTACTGTTTGTCTAGTTTGTTGATTGTTGACAACTGAAGTCTGAAGCGATTGCGTGTTGTGTTTATTGCAGTAAATTTATTTGTAAACAACTAAACATTAAACATATTATTATTAATATTACTTTGTTGTAGTATTGACGTTATCAAACTATCAGTATAATTCTACTAATAATTAACTCTTTCCCTACCAAACAAAAATTGGGCCCTGACCAAACAGAAATTTATGGCAGAAAATTGGAAGTAGGGGTGGGTGTGTTACAATAATACTTTTAAAATTGTTAAAATGGTAGCAGATATATTGTATTATATATGAAATTAAAGAGGATTGCACAAGGAACATGACAGTGTTAATAATTAATTGGTAGGTTACAAATATTATGACAATAATGAGAGGTTTAATAATAACAACTGAAATTAAAGAAGTAAAACTTATTGTAAAAATTGCACTTATAAGATGTTTTCTATACTCCTCTACTTCTAATCATGTTTAATTTACTGAATAATCAAACAAACACCACTTGTCTTCAAGAATATAAACAGTATTGCTCATTAAAATTACCCAAAAGGAAGTTTTGCTGCATATTCTGAAGAAGTGTCTATTCGTAGAGCCCTACGAATAAACAAAGCGTCTATTCGTAGGGCACGGCTGGTCACGTGATTTAACGTAAGTTTGCGGCTATATTATATATTTTCGTTGATTGGAAAACGTGTCGGATTATCCGTCATTCATCTCGTCTGTGTATAATAATATAATTAAAGTGTTGTACTGTATATATTTATTTATGGATTGGTTTATAATATAATAAAAACAATAATATAATGAAAAGATTTATTAACGACTACCTACCATTCATATGGCAAACATACTGCCGTCTGCTGTTCTGAGTGTTAGTCAGTGTTTTGTTTACTACTGTTTGTCTAGTTTGTTGATTGTTGACAACTGAAGTCTGAAGCGATTGCGTGTTGTGTTTATTGCAGTAAATTTATTTGTAAACAACTAAACATTAAACATATTATTATTAATATTACTTTGTTGTAGTATTGACGTTATCAAACTATCAGTATAATTCTACTAATAATTAACTCTTTCCCTACCAAACAAAAATTGGGCCCTGACCAAACAGAAATTTATGGCAGAAAATTGGAAGTAGGGGTGGATGTGTTACAATAATACTTTTAAAATTGTTAAAATGGTAGCAGATATATTGTATTATATATGAAATTAAAGAGGATTGCACAAGGAACATGACAGTGTTAATAATTAATTGGTAGGTTACAAATATTATGACAATAATGAGAGGTTTAATAATAACAACTGAAATTAAAGAAGTAAAACTTATTGTAAAAATTGCACTTATAAGATGTTTTCTATACTCCTCTACTTCTAATCATGTTTAATTTACTGAATAATCAAACAAACACCACTTGTCTTCAAGAATATAAACAGTATTGCTCATTAAAATTACCCAAAAGGAAGTTTTGCTGCATATTCTGAAGAAGTGGTCTATTCGTAGAGCCCTACGAATAAACAAAGCGTCTATTCGTAGGGCACGGCTGGTCACGTGATTTAACGTAAGTTTGCGGCTATATTATATATTTTCGTTGATTGGAAAACGTGTCGTCAGTGGCATAGTTGATAGTGCGCCCGCCTGATGGGCGGGAGCTCGAGGTTCGTTTCCTTTCCGGACCTTTTTTATTTTTTTTATAATGGTTCAGCAATTAATTGGATGAAAGTCAAATGTCAATTGTTCGTACCAGTTTCCAGTACCAGTATCGAACCAGTACCAGTTTCTCCAGTATTGGTCCTCGTTGCTTTGCACTACGGCAGTTCCAATACCCAACCCACACATTTTTGAGTCCCAAACGATCCGTTTTCCTTCTACCCCTTCTGGCTCCAGCTCTCTTCTTCCTTTTCCTTCCCTCCTCTCCCCTACCTCTTCTCCTCCGCTTAATTCTCTCCCCGCTGGCTGTTGTCAAAAGTATCGAGCACAAAGCACGTACTCCGTTGATTCGGCGATAATTCTTTGTAATATTCATAGTTTTCATATTCATATTCATAGACACGAAAGTGGTTAAGTAGGCAGGTAGAAGGGTGGGAGGTAGACAGGTAGGTAGTTAAGTAAGCAGGTATGTGGGTAGCTAGGCAGGTAGGTGGATAGTAGGTACGCAGGTAGATGGGTAGCTAGATCCAACCAGACACTCGCTCGTACATCTCTTTCAACCTCTCCCTGCAATACTCTGAACAGGCAGGTTGACCGGCCGAGAGAGAGAGAGAGGGGGGGGGGCAGTCAGAGATAGAGACAAATAAACAACTGATATAAACTGGCAGACAGATAGAGAGTCAGACACACGCATACATACACACAGAGAGTCAACCAGACATACATATGCATATGGAAAGACAGACAGACAGTTTGTTAGATAGAGATTCAGATAGACATATATACAAATGGACAGATACAAGTAGGCTGATAGAGAACAAGAAATCACGCAGGCTGTCAGACGGACGGACAGACAGAGACATCCAGACAGGCGGGCATGTAGAGAGACATCCAGACAGGTGGACAAATAGAGAGGCATACAGACAGGCGGACATATAGAGAGGCATACAGACATCTCTCTCTTTTCTTCTCTATCTCCCTCCTCCCCCTCTCTCTTTCTTGTCTTTATCACTTTTTTATGTCTTTCAACACATCTTTCTCATATCTCACATATCTGTCTCGCACACTATCTTCATTATCTATCTCTCTCTTCTCTCTTTTCAACCCGCTTCACATATACCAGGTTTTCCTGCACTTTATATCCGTAGCATTTCCTTGTTTATTTGTTAATTCATGAGGGCAATCAGTCGAAAGCCTGGTGTTTGTATTGCCTAACGACCCTAATCATGTCTCTCTGAGGTGACGCATATTACTGTCAGCTTGGACCAGAATTATCAGGATATAAATAGTAGGAAATAGTAGGTCAGTAACGTAAACAAAGATGGATGCCTGTAAACAGTAAGTGTATAGAAACGCAAGTTAACAATTCTTAAACTCGCCTGATATTTAAACAGCCATACTTCAACTAAGTATAAAGTATCGATTCATAGGGCCCTGTGTATAAACAAAGTGTCTATTCGTAGGGTCCTGCGAATAAACGCTTTGTTTATTCGTAGGGCTCTACGAATAAACGCTTTGTTTATTCGTAGAGCTCTACGAATAAACTCTCCCTATTCTGAACCATGTCTCTTTCACAAAATATGAAGAAGAAAAACAATGGCAGAAAACTGGAAGTAGGGGTGTGTCACAATAATGTTATGAAATACAAATGTTTTACCGCACAATGATGATAAAGATATGTACCGGCCGTGTAAATTTTCAGTTTACTGTAACTTAAAATTCCGAAACGGAGCAGACATGTATCAACTAAACCACTGATCATTTTGTGGCAATAAAAGTACCAATTGCCACCACAGCGGATCCAATGTGGCACCAGATGGGCCCTTGGTAGCGAAAGAGTTAAAACAAAGTAACTCAGCAAAGTGCACTGTGCGGGACTAACTATTGTCAGTGTAAACATATGAATATGATGGCCGTTAATTAAAATGAATAACGTCCTGAAACACAAGCACATCTGCTGTCATGTTGTGTGTGGTCTGCTATTCGGTATGAGTATGGGGGATAATTTATATATTTTATATATTTACTTTTGTTTTCAATATCCTGCTTTACTCTAGGTTATAATTGGGATAATTGTTTATAGATATAATTTTTCAACCTGTTATTTTGATTTATAATGTATGCATAGTGACATTCTGCCTATCATATTGATGTTAATGTTGGGTTGGACAATGAGTAGTTTAATTAAATGGGGAAGATATTAGAGTGAGGCAGTGGGGATGTAGTTTAAAAACAAGAAAGAATCTTGAGGGTATCTGGACAGAGAAGAAACAAAATCATAGATATATTGGCTGTTACAAGATTACTCACCAAAACATAAGGAAATTATGAATGAAATGTGTGGCCTGTTTGGCATATCATTACAACAGGTGGAATAGACAAATTAGCTTATTTGGGTAAATAGTAGGCAAGAGAAGCAAAGAATGGCAAACAAGGATATATGTGGAAAGCTTCAACAACTGGACAACAAATAATAATATAAGCAGGGGTAGAAAAATCCAGACGCCTGAAAATTTTTACCTGGCACCTGAATTTACAATAAATTTTAAACTTTGTTTATACACACAAAGTTTGCTGGCTTCTGAGAATACCATGAATGTGAAGAATAATCAGGACACATGATTTATTTCTTTCATTGATAAGACAATATTTGCTTAAGGATAGTGACAGTGTTGTGTTAAAACTAAACGGAAGATCCAGTACCAGTTATAGATTGAACCCTTTTAAGGCTTTGTTGCCTCTTCAGTCTTAATGTTTATGCATTTGAATGTTTACATTCAGAATATGAACAAACAAACTCCACAAATACATCAGTATCAAATGACAGTCGAATATATCTCCTTCATGACCAAAGATAGAACAAGCCAAACATAATTCAAGAGCCACCTCCATTTTTCTCAGGTGCAAGTGTATTTTGTTGTTGTTGCAGATATAGACTAAGGAAAAGCTTGAAAATTCAGTCATTAAGTGTATAAATGAATAGTACTTTAGCTTCTTCATCTTTCGGTTGCTAATACTTTAGCTGAAAGGCTTAAAACACAAAAGTCACAGGTATTGTTTGAATGTGGAGCATTAAAAGCGGATTTAACCATATTAATACCGAGCCAACTAGCAAGTTTGCCAGCAAAATTGCTGCCCCAGCACCCTAGCTTTCAAAACTATAATTATATTGTAAGTGGTAATAAAAGGAATATTAAAAATTTCTAATAAGAAGAACATGAAACAAAATATTCATAGAAGTTATTCCATCACAGTCTGCTGTAAACATGAGCCCAAATATTAGCTTCTTAGTCTTTAAAAGTTGATGTATTAAATTTTAAGATTTGTACAAAACTTTGATACATTTTCAACTCCCCGGGAAGGTTAACCCGGTCAACAAACACCCGCAGAAGTCGGATGTGTCGGCCTAAGGGTGCAAATAAACTTGACACAATGCAAAAACGTCCAAGTGAGAGTGTAATGTCCTTCAAAGCACCCAGGAAGGTTAACCTGGTCAACAAGCACCCGCAGAAGTCATTAAACGTCAGAATGGAAAGCTCGCTGAGTATATGTTGACTGCAGACTGACCGTTTGCATGGGGAGCGGCCAGTAGCAAATGAAACGCGTAATATATGGAAGTGAGGAAGTGAAACAGCTATGCGCAGGACGTGACGATTCCTTGGGTGAGCCCAGTACCAGAGCGCTATGTGCCGGCTCTGCAATTACGGAAACCTCCTACCATGGCGGGGAATGCCCATGGTCTGCCCCTGCCTTCCCTTTAGGGTTGACTGTTATGTCTTTGGCCGTTCTGATTTGAATAGCTGGGATATGGATGACACCACAACAGTGAGAGTCAAATGTCCCTCGAAATCTGCGGGAAGGTTAATCCGGTCAACAAACACCTGCAGAAGTCAGATGTGTCAGCCTAAGGGCGCAAAATTTGGCACAACACAAAAATGTCTGAAAAAACATGAATGAACACAGAAGAAGAAGAAGAGGAAGAAGAAGAGAAGAAGAAGAAGAAGAAGAAGAAGAAGAAGAAGAAGAAGAAGAAATTAATTTTCTTTTGATGGGACCCACTTTCCTATTCAGTTCAACTTAAAGAAATAAAGCTGTTTTTAGGTCTCCCACTATGTACGAGGGTGAGTCAATAAATAAGTCACAAATGGCTCTGGAAAAATAACTAAATATGATAACAACTTGAAACCAGTTTATTTTTATAGATAAACTGTCCCTTTATTTCTCAATATAATTTTCACCAACATTGATGCACTTATCCCATCGTTTTATCAGTCCTCCCTAAATCGGCTGCATAGAACTGTGTGCTCTGTTTTCTAAACCACGTTTTCACTTCACATTCAACTTCGGCATCATTCACGAAATGTCACCCGACAAGGTGTGTTTTCCTGTTTATGCTGACAAATGTTTGTCCCGTAAAGCGGTGCATAACTGGGTAGAAAATATTACGAGGGTGAGTCAATAAGTAAGTCACACAGTTCTGTGGGATGGTAGGTCAATGAAAACAAAGCACACTGTTCTATGCAGCCGGTTTGGGAGGACTGGTAAAACAATGGGATAAGTGCGTCAATGTTGGTGGAAATTATGTTGATAAATAAAGGCACAATGTGTGTAAAAAAATTTAACTGGTTTCAAGTTGTTATCATCTTTAGTTATTTTTCTACAGCTATTTGTGACTTACTTATTAACGTACCCTCATACTTCACCCTCAGCTACATCTGGTTACACCATCCTGAGGTTTTCTCTGTGTGTTCTGTCACCTCTCCGCTCACTCAAATTAGATCTCTCCTTGAGCTCTACATGGGTGATTATGTCATACTATCTAGACCCATACCACTCTAGACCCACACCACTCTAGACCCACACCACTCTAGACCCACACCACTCTAGACCCACACCACTCTAGACCCACACCACTCTAGACCCACACCACTCTAAACCCATACCACTCTAAACCCACACTACTCTAGACCCACACCACTCTAGACCCACACCACTCTAGATCCACACCACTCTAGACCCACACCACTCTAGACCCACACCACGCTAGACCCACACCACTCTAGATCCACACCACTCTAGACCCACACCACTCTAGACCCACATCACTCTAGACCCACACCACTCTAGACCCACACCACTCTATACCCACACTACTCTAGACCCACACCACTCTAGACCCACACCACTCTAGACCCACACCACTCTAGACCCACACCACTCTAGACCCACACTACTCTAGACCCACACCACTCTAGACTCACACTACTCTAGACCCACACCACTCTAGACCCACACTACTCTAGACCCACACCACTCTAGACCCACACAACTCTCGACTCACTATTCTGCAAAGGCACCAGTAAGTGAATGTTCAAAGTTTATTAGTCATTATTTTAGTCATTCTGTTTGTTTCTGATCCACCCAATAGTACCAAATTAACATTGTAGTTAAATATTTTAAATTTGGTCCTAAGTATACCTTCCTTTGACTTCCACACATTTCCTAGTGCTGTGAAAGTTTCTCTTGCAGGTGAGTACCTCTAGGCAACTACAACCTGGATGGAAATAAACGATTGTAGTTGTTTAACTATTTAGAATTGGTAGTTATGCTACTTCCGTGGTCATAGGCTTGTGAACACGGTTCGTGAGCCGCTTACCAGGCGTTCGAAACGCAGGCCGTGACCTATTTGTGCAGCAGACCGTGTCGCGCTGTTTATAACATGTTGGTGTGGGAGCTGGCCGTTCAGAAAGCGATGGCAAACTACTGGACGTAAAAACTTGCCTAGTACATCAACAGCAACTGAAACATGCTGGTGTTGACTGCAACGTCCTGCAAGGCATATGCAACATTTAAAAAACTGTCATCTACTGCCAGTATAGTATAGCACCTTGCGGTGTATGGCCGGTGGGGGGGGGGGGGGGGGGGGGTATTGAGCCTGAGGAATTAAGGCCGCCTGGCTAGTGCAGTTGCCGTGAACTGTGCAGGTTAGAGTTTTCTTTTTTTTCCCCAACAGAACAAACACCACACCTTAACGAGAATTTGAAACCGGGTCTCCCGAAGGAGAATCCGACATTTTAGTAACTCGGCCAGCTATGCCTAAGTGCACGCAATAACACTATCAGTTGTCAGGATTGTGTTTGCTGAGGTTCAGTCATTCAGTCGCCATCTCCGCTGTACAGAGGAATTATTAAAAGTCACAAAAGCAGAAAGACAACAACGCAAGAACAAGGTGATTGGGGGGGGGGGGGGGGAAGAGGGGGGACCATAAGCAGAGGCCAGCTATACACCACGAATATTTTGCCCTGGCCATGCGGGTGTACGGGAGAATGAACAGGCTGATAGGCTAGCAGGGGATGCACCTCTTGGTGGTATCTTGCCTATGGACAAGGGGGACGTGGTCGTGCGCTTGTGGGACCAAGGTGGAGAAGGCGGAGGAACAGATTGAGAACCCATATGTGGAAAGAATGAGATTGCGGGGGATCGGCAGGGGTTCTGGCAGAATCTCAAAACTGAGAGGGAAGCCCAGGAGAACTTTTAATCAGACAGCGGTGGGAACGATTAGTAGTATGACTCTTCGCTGGCTGTTGAACGAGGGGACTGAGCACGTATGGGAATGTCCTGAGTGCAGTGATGTCGGTTCTTAATTCAACTCAACATACCACGAAAAGGCAACTAGAATCAAGACACATTAAAGGTGACTGATACATCTGAAGAAGAAAAAAAAAACGATGATATAACGGTGGAGCAGATTATGCTAGAAGTAGGAGGAGAAAAAGAAGTTTACCCAGGAAGCAAAGAAGCGATATCAACCAGTGAGTTCCTTCCCCGATGTGTCTCCACCTTGCCGTGGTGGGGGAGCTTGCGTGTCCCATCGACCCCATGTGCTTGCCGTTGGGTGAAAACTACATATCGGACGGCTCGTGGGATAGGGACCAGACTAAGAGAGACACAACCTGCTGCCCTGCAGGTAAGACTGAGGATAGCAGTCAAAATCAGGCAAACGATCCCTAAATCTCAGTTCGGACATAACCTCTAAGGCTCCCATCCGAGGTGTATGGCTGAACGTCTCTAAGCCATAAACTCTCGGAAGTGAGAGCATGGCCGACACAAACCTACATCAAAATTGTGATGATGTGCTGAGAACGCTACATGCTCGGCGCAGATTCGTTCGATTTCTCTTAGCTGGGGGATATGAGGTATCCCCGGATGAAAGGGGACTGGCCGTTACTCGCCCACAGACGCACGGAGGTAAGGTGCTGAGCCGGCAGCACATGTAGCCTACCTCGTGAGCGAGTACAAAAGGTGGAAAAACACCTCGGTCGCACGTCTCGCAGACGTCCGATAGTCTGTAACCACACTCATGGAGTGAGTGTAGTCAAAGGTGGAAAATTGTCTCGTTGACACGAAATGGAACGCCGGTCTTGCGAATCCATTACGTGGCAGCCCAAAGCGAAAGCTCGCTGTGTGGAAGCCGAAACAAGAGTCTCGAAACCCGAGGAAGGCTAACCTCATTAAAAAATGCCCGCTGAAGTCGGAAGTGTCGTCCTACGGGTGGCAAACTAAAAATTGACACTACGCAATTACGTCCGAGTGAAATGTCTCGTCCGAATGTCTCTCGTGCTAGGAACAGCTCTGACTACCTAGTTTCCGAATGCCGCTCTTGTTCGGAACAGCTCTGACTAGGTAGTTTTCCGAATGTCTGTCGTGCCTGGAATAGCTCTGACGGGCGCAACGACAAGCACATGTCCGAAAACTCGCTGAGTGGATACCGTCTGCAAACCTGTCTGGTTTGTGCGGGAATGGCCCGGGGCAAACGAAATGACCAATATATTGAAGTGAGGATCTAAAGCAGCCATGAGCAGGACGTGACGATTTCCCTCGGTGAGCCCAGATCCAGGGCGTTATGTGTCGGCCCTGCAACTATGGAAGCAACCTTGGATGGCGGAAAATGCTATGGACTGTCCCTGCCTTCCTTTGAGGGATGACCGTTGTCTTCGACCGTTCTAACTTGGCCAGCATGGTTGTAGATGGCACCACAACAGTGAGAGTCTCCCAGGAATGCTACCTGGTCAAAAAAGCACGCTAAAGTCGATGTGTTGGCCTACGGGTTTCGGCCCAAGGGCGCATAACAGACACACCGCAATCACATCTGAAAAAACACTCCGGATGAACGAAAAGAAGAAGAACCAGTGAGTTCATCTAAGGACTGACTCTTGTTAGGATTACATTACAGATGCGCAATGACCCGTGCAGTGACAATCGGCTGAACGAGGTCAAAGTTGATCTCACATCCTAGTGAAGATTGAGACTCAGACAAGCTGCTCTTTCCCCATCTCTTGATGTCACGCACCCACTTTTATCCTTCGCTAACATCGTTTCTCGCTAGCTGGCCGCTTTTACCTCCAGTATGGCCTTCATCAGAGGATAATATCTTTGAATGTAGCCAACATGCGATTTGCCTTTATTTTATTTCTTTCAGCCTCTTGTCATTCCCAGCCACTCTAGAACAGTAACACTCGAGTGCTATATTATTCTCTGTTCTCCTATAGGGAGTTACCCAAAGCATGCAGATCTGCTGGTCCAGTGGTCATGTGTGTGTGAATCCCAATCAATATGGTTGGTATTTTAAAATGTGACCAGGGCTCTCAGGCGACCCGGCTTACAGTGGGCATCAGGAAATAATCTGGGAAGTAATGGAGGCCAGTGTGATATTGATCACATAGCACGTCGTGGAGGACTGTTGTGTTGGCATTCTGGCGGCGGCATTATGCACAGTGCACTTGTGCGGGCTGTTGGTTTGTCGAGACTCCTGTCTGTTTCAATTTTCACATTGGGCAGTGAGGAGCATTTTGTGTGATATTAACTGGCACAGGAAGGGAGCATAATGGGGACGACTCGTTGCCGTGAAGTTGGAACCGCGAGTAACTAACTAACTACTAAACTGCAAGTGCTGATTGGTCTAATAAAAATATGGGTCCAACAGCGTATAGTCAATATGCCTTAAGGTGTGTACTAGAGTCCTTTAATTTTGCATTATTTACCGTATACCCAATGAGCTTCATACTTTTACCGTTACTTAATATATACATAATAAAATTCATACGTATTAAAAAAGTTCCTTTACTGGGTTTTCTTTTGCTTTATTCTTGTTTATGTTCACATTTCTTGTGTCGCTATTCACCTTTATATTAGCCTGCTCAAGCGCAGCAGTTTAAGCATGCTAGAAGGTCTGTGACACTGGATTCAGTGGATGAATCCAACGTGTCCCAGGGATGATCCCCCATCGGGTTGTGTTCAGGGCAGGTTGACTACTCTTGAGCTGATAAATCCAGGAAGTGTACCTCGGTGTTGAACACACAGAAGCCACTTTGATGTCTTAGACCAGAAGATGAATGAATACGCTTGTTGTTGTATTCTTCTTCTTCTCTTCATTTTTCTTCGTCTCTGGGTAGTGAGATCGGACACCCTTGTGTATTGTTGCGCACGTAAAACCTCCTTTGGCAGTTAGAAATCGAAAAGGAGTTGCCTAACGGCTCTGCCCGGGCAAAATTTCGAGTTAAAAATCTACCAGAAGTATTTCAGGGTCCGGCCGGTGCTACGGAGATCGTGCACTGAGCTGAGATTCTCTAGACTCAGGCTTGAGTTAGGAGTAACACGGAGCACTTATGGGTTACACCCGTGTGCCGTGATGTTGATCCGTCGACTAAACTAAACAACAACTTCTTCTTCTTCTTCTTCGTATCTTCTTCTTCTTCTTCTTCTTCTTCTTCTTCTTCTTCTTCTTCTTCTTCTTCTTCTTTGGATTGTTCGCAAATTGCTATTCAAGTTTTTTTTTTCGGAATGAGGTGATCAGTCTCACCAACCCTCCTTAGTGGCCTCTTTGTACATGCATGGTAGATTAGTGTTACTATTCAGTGCTTCCCCTATGAGGCTCTGTAACAACAGGTGAAGTACGATGATTGTCTAGCTGATATTTAGAGATAATACATCATATGACAATAGATCTATTCGTACATTTGCGGTTGTAATATGGACACATGTGTACAGTGGTCGTGGAGTGATAGTTAGATAATATCGGCTGCAATTATTGCCGTCTGATCAGGAGGAACTGGTTGGAACACAGGAGGAAGACAGTCTTAAACGTGCCATGCTGAAGTTGTTTGGGTGGAAAGGTGCAACTATGACAGCTTCTCTGCAAACGGACACAACACAACCAACGTCCTTTGTGGGATCAGTGAAAGAAGAAGCACAGATGAAGAAGAGGCAGAAGAAAGGAAGAGGAAGAAGAAGAAGATGGTAACGAGACACGTTGTATGTGATCATGATATTAATAATAATCAGACTGATGTATGACGACCGGTTTAACCAACGACTGCAGTGACGACAATTGTTCCCAATGATCGAGTTACAACAGCGTCTGGCGTTCTGTAGCATCTGTCCTTGAACTGATTTATTCCAGCAGACGACAAGAATGTTCAGAAAGTAGTAAGTGGCGGGGACCGACCGACGCAGATAGCCTAAAGTGGGCCAGCTCTTGTAGTAACTCAATAAGATCTTCGGTTGATTAATGTCTTGTGTTCATACTGTCACAAAGTGGGGGGCGTGTCGGGCATTTGAAGAGCCCCAGTCAAAGTCTGAGAGGAGTAGCCCCAGCTTGGTGGCCGTGATAGAGGTTGCAGTCAGAAAACAAACAGGCTTGTGTCATATAAGGTTGGTAGTATTGTTTGTTCGTTCCCTCGCTTTGAACTCGAGCGTAGGCATCATCGGACTGAATTTTGCGTGTGGGCTAGCTTTCCCTATTACCAGTTTCCCTCGCTACCAGGCGAACCCACCCCGACTTCAGAGTTACTTGTAATTTACGTCCCCAGGTCAAGGATGAGAAGCCAACATTTTCGTCCACTGAACGATGTCGGGATTGAAATCGATACCTTGCCATACGTACACTGCAAGTTTAAGAGCCAGGGCTGTTATCCATTCAGCCAGGGCTGTTATCCATTCGGCCATGCTGACCTCTGGTTGGTAGTATAACATGGGGAGTAACTTGGCAGTATTGATAGGCACGCTTGGAAGACAGTGGAAGCACGGTAGAAACTATTGGACGTAGTATCATTATTATGCATGCCATGCCAGGCGGCGCTATCGATCATGTCCCTGCGCAAGCACCGGTCCTCTGCGTACTTGATATGTATAACTGCTGATTATCTTTCGTGTCATGTTGCTAACACATCCAGCGATTTCTCCCTCTGTCAACATCTGGCTCTAATACTCTGTTGTCAGTCTTCCCCAGATCCTCTCGTCTACTAACATGACCTTCCAAAACATTCGACTATATTGTAAGTAATATGCATTTGTCCTTGTCCTGTAATGTAAGTAATGCCTATATGGCACCTGGCCGTCTTGACAGACGATAATTTGTAATAGGTAGTTATACCTCTCCACAACACAAAGCCTGAGCTGAAATTAGAGACCATGTGTTGCCCATGCAACATGATCCCTCTCTTGACCTGCCTAGTGTGCTCCAGGGGAGGGGTAACACCACTACATCTGGAAGAAGACAAGTTGCGGGATCAGCAAAGCAATGCTATAACTGTCCGCCTGTCAGCTTCCAACCTAGACCAGTTACCGGACAAGGTTTAGGGCCTAGTCTGCCTTGTCATGCCATTTAGTATTTAAGTTACATTTCCGTGGATATGATTCTTATAATTCTGCGAAGAAACCACATCTCAGCGTCCTTATTTCGTTTCTACTCTCATTTACAGGTATACAGTAGTGTGGGATTATCTACCATGTCGAAACTTCCATATAAATTATATATGTTACACATAATGTTCGTCATTTGATAGAATGCTGTCATTCTTTGAATTACTCAGCGAATACCAGACCATATTTGTTTCCCTCCCAGACTCCAGGATCAGCTCGACAGGCACCAATCCCACTTTTCGTTCCAATTATGAATTACTATCCACATTTTTTTCTGTGCTATTGTTGCCTCTTGCTACTATAACTGCTGATTATTTACTACTCATTTTTTTTTAAAGCATATCCTTTACAGGACTTAGCTGTCAACACCAGCATCTTTCAGCTGTATGTTGATCTCTTGGCAAGATTACGCTCAGTAGTTTGCCATTGCTTTCTGAGCGGCCGGCTCACATACCCCGTAAGTTACTGATGCGATTCGAACCACTGCTGATTTGAACCGTCATCACGTTACCGACGAGAGTATACGAGATTACGGAGAAAAGTCATAACCTCTAAGCCACGAAGCCGGCATTTACTACTCATACTGCTACTATTATTACTTCTGCTGCTACCAATCCTACTTTTTTCTTTTCGCATATCATTTACAGGACATCGCTGTCAACACCAGCATTTTACCGCTGTTGTTGATTTCTTGGCAAGATTACGCTCAGTAATTTGCCATTGTCTTCTGGGCGGCCAGCTCACTTATCCCGTAAGTCCTACTACTCACCATAAATTCCTCAATATAAAACTCTTAATATACCCTACCCCCCCCCCCCCCCCTCCCCCCCAATAAGTATGACCCTAACAATATACGAGCAACATACCTTACATATTGTTAAGCAGCAAGGGCACTTACACTTCCAACATCACTAAAACCTGTCCAACGCCAAAAGTTACACAATTTAAATACCCGTGGGAATCAATAATAATTTACATAAGATTGACGCAAAGGCGCGAAAAACAGCAATAAATCACGTGACCTTGCTGGCAGCAATTCTATCTAACGTGGAATTGCGGTACGCATGAATTTCTAACCTGGAAACGAATTTAAACAGAGTGGGTGTCTTCTATTCCGAAGTGGAGCTGTCTTGGGAGTTTATGTTCTCGCAGCTCATAAACTCGCTACTTGGAAGCCTGTTTTTAGCCAGTGCTTATGCCCCGCCGAGTTCGTGTCATGAGGGAATAGCGACGTTCCATCCATCCATTATGTGCCATGCCGATAAGCGTGGGCGGTCATGTTTTGCCATCTTACTCGATCACCAGAGTCGTGGATCAGTTCCGTGTTTCTGTCTCGACCATGCCACGTGGCCAAGCCATCCAGGTATTTGCTTCTAGGTCTTCCCCTTGGTCTCTTCCCTTCGACTTACCAGTTGTCACCAAGTTCTCCAAATCATTTCTTCTCATAACATGTCCACAAAATTGTAACTGCACACGTCTAATGTCGCTAATCAGTTTACGATCTTCATTTGTCTCTTGAAGGACTTGCTCATGCCCTTCTTCTTCTTCTTCTTCTTCTTCTTCTTCTTCTTCTCTTCTTCTTCTTCTTCTTCTTCTTCTTCTTCTTCTTCTTCTTCTTCTTCTTCTTCTTCTTCTTCTTCTTCTTCTTCTTCTCTTCCTCATCCTTCTCCTGCTCAGTAGCGTCGTTCACATTCAGACGTCCATATGCATTTTTGAGATTGTTGAAATCTCCATGGAGTTTTTCCTCAAATGGAGCTGGCGTAAATCAAATAGTTTTGTTTATTTTTTTTTTAAAGTTTTCTCTTTTCTGCACATATTGGACATTCCTGCAACAAATGTATAACTATTTTACAATTTCCACGACCACATTCATCCGCATCTCCTATCTGTGGTATTTCAGTCTGTTGTGTCCTGTGGTATTTCAGTCTGTTGTGTCCTGTGGTATTTCAGTCTGTTATGTCCTGTGGTATTTCCGTCTGTTGTGTCCTGTGCAGAGGCTGATACTGTTCGTGGACCATTTTTCTTTGATGTTCACATATTGAATATGAACATACGTAGTGATAGAAATAACAACACACAACAACAAACCAACCAGCATGATTACGGACGAACGAACGAACTTTATTTTCACAGTGTTTAGAATTTGGGCATGCAAGCAACTTTGACATTCAGCCCTTCCTATCTCTCTGCTCCCATACATTATTTCATTCATACACCACTCATGAAGCTAATCCTAGACAGTTTAACAAGATAGCAAACTGCTTTGTAGAAAAGTAAAACACGATATACGTTTTCTAATTACTTATTATTCATGGTTTGTCATGGAAAAGATCACAGCTGTGCCGTCTTCGTTTATAGTGAATTAGCGATGTTTGCATTTTTCGGCCGACACATCCACATTTAAAGTGATATTCGTTGGAACTGATGCCTGCCTTCTTTGATCTCTGGGAGTTGGGACAGGCTGCATTGACCGAGTCCTGCAGTTTGTTTCAGTGACCACCAAGGAGGGTTGCATGTCTAGGAGGGTTGTTTTTGTTTTATTTTATTTGATAGGTAGCTTTGAACTCAAGCGTCGTTCATACACGTGCTACTACTACTAGTGCACTGGGTTGATTTTAGCGCGTGGATTAGCTCTCCCTGTTACCAGTGTTCATCACCATCAGGCGAAACCACTCCGACTTCTGAGGCACTTGTATTTTACATTCTCAAGTCAAGGATGAGATGTCAAAATTTTAGTCCATCTGACCAGTGTAGGGATTAAACCCGCTACTTCGGTATCAGCACACAGGATGTATAAGAACGAGCATTCTTATCCATTCGGTCATGCGGACCTCCAAGTAGGATTTAATGGATCTGGTTTGTCCACGTTGACATAAACAGTCAAGCTATGAGTGATATACTACAATCAACTCGTTTACTTCTTTTCCAACACTAATTATATGAAATATGAATTGATTACATTATTGTATTACGCTACACAGATGCTCAAGAGAAAATAAACCATCTCCAAAATGTTTCAAGACAAATTGGTCTCCAAATTAACACCGCCAGAAGGTCAACCAGAGAGACGAATGGAGACGGATTGTATCTGCAGCAAAGAACCTCAATGGCTCGGAACGAAGAAGAAGAAGAAGAAGAAGAAAACAAAAACTATTGATCACTACTCTTCTGACATCTACATGGGACTCAACACCAGAAATATCATCTAGAATCGCACTGGCATCTGGTGCCTTCAATAAACTCTCAAACATCTGGAAGTCAAAGACACTCAGCAAACACACAAAACTTAAAATCTTCAACTCTTGTGTGATTCCAGTGCTAACGTATGGATGTGAGAGTTAGAAGTCAACGGTAGCTTTAGATAAAAATAAAAAAACAAATTAGACAATTTTGAGAACAAATGTCTTAGAAGAATTCTAAACCTCCACTGGACATATTTTAGAACCAATACGCAAATAAGACAAGAGACTAAGCAAGATATTGTATCCAACTTCATAAGAAATCGCCGTTGGAACTAAATCGGCCATGTATGTACTCAGAATGGACAAGACAAGACTCCCCTACCAGGCCCTGATATGGACACCGGTAGGGAAAAGAAAACGGGCAAGACCAAGAGAGACCCTGCGTAGAACCATCATCAGAGAAGGCTCATTCAACGGCCAAGTGAACATCCAAGATCTACAACAGGTAGCAGCGAACCGCCAGACATGGAGAGCCATGACTTCTGCCCTATGCGCCGCCTTAGGCTCAAGAGGAGTTGAGTTAAGAACCGACATCACTGCACTCAGGACATTCCCATACGTGCTCCGTCCCCTCGTTCAACAGCCAGCGAAGAGTCATACTACTAATCGTTCCCACCGCTATCTAGGCTCAAAAGGAAAGACTAACACAGTGTGGGTCATCACTATTATCATCATTCATTGGTTTGTCATGTGCATAACTCCCCCCCCCCCCCCCCCCCCCCCCGCCCCCCCCCCACTTTCACCCAAGTCTTTATCATAAGCCGGGGCTGTGGCGAAGGTGTTGCCAGCACCATTCGCAAACCCGCATACCGCGTTCGAAACACAGCTGCATTCGATTTGGAAACAGAACGCCTTGCTCTGATTTTCATACGGTGGTATGAACGTCGGTTGTTCAGAAAGCAATGGCAAACTACTGAACGTGAACGTTAATCACAAATAGCCAAGAAATGCTGGGGTTGGCTCGGGACATCCTGTACAAGGACATGTCGCTATCTTTATCATAAGCCAGATGACCTCGCTCTGTTGTAGGTCGCGTGTAAAATGATCGATCACATCTAGAAGCCATCTACTCAGTGGTCTCCCTCTTCTGTGCTTCACGGTACACTCCCCTCCATCAATTATGAATTCTTCTGATAAAATATGAATCCTACTTTCCTGATTGAATGATACTACACAACGTGGATACGTAAAGATAAATCCGATGTTAAAGGTTAGTTGCATATCCTTTACATATAGCATTCAACCCCATGTTTTGTTGTTGTTGCTATTTGAGATTTCTTGGTACGTTTACATTCAGTAGTTTGCCATTGCTTTCTGAATGACCGACACATACCATTATATGAAAACCAACGCAATGCGGCCTGCTGCCAAATCGCCAGCAGCTGTGTTTCGAACACCGAATGCGGGATTACGAATTGAGTCCGTAACCATTTCGCCACAGAGGGCGGTAACATAATGATCCACGCATGTAATATTCCAGGTTGAGCATATAGGAACGTGACCTAAGATATTAGGGTGGGCCACATGGAACATCATGTGGTGTGCGTTCTATAAGAGCCGCAGAATTGGTCTAGCGGCTGGAATCTACACACGATTGGTTGTACATTGCTTGGGCACGTGATCTTTATTGTTTAGGCTAGGGGGACCTTGCCTCCTTGTAGACACCAGCAATGGTAAAATACGGTGATGTTAGTGTTTCTGAATATCTGTAACATAGAAGTGTTGGACAAACGATCGAACTTTATTTTCAATAGGCTTAATTGGAAATCGGAGGCCGAAATGTTTAGAGCGCTCGCTCATAAACTACCGGCGCGCTGATGGTGAAATAGTGGTTTTTTTCCCAATCATTGGACATACACGTTGACCTCTCGTCCTGGGCGTTGGGGCGCAAATTACAAGTGCCTCAGAAGTCAAAGAGGGTTCTTCTGATGGTGTGAAGAACTGGTAGTAGGGAAAGCTGGCTCACACGCAAAAATCAGTCCAGTATGGACTACGCTCGGGTTCAAAGCGAGTATACGAAAAAAGGGGTTTAGGAATTGGAACTCATCTTACATTCTGCCCTTGTCTCTCGCCTCATAATAGCTCTCATAATTCAAAATTGGCGAATGAGCCGCGTGCACATGTGGATTGACGTCGCACACTGCAGATCACATACTCCAAGACTGTCCAAAATACGACAGACATATCCAGGCAAACCTTCTGGCCTAGAGAGACAACAGTGGGAGATACACTCAGTGGACTACTGAGTGAATTAAAAAAAAAAAAAGACAACATTGCAGATATAGACATATTTCAAGCGAACGAAAGAAGAAGAAGAGGTCACCTATCTCATACATCTATAGTATGCAGGATGCTGTGTAAACCTCTATTGCCATTTGCATTGCTATTTTTGTTATCTCTGTCTGGTTGCCCATTCACTTTTACCACCAGCCATCAACGTGGAAACTGCACTACATGATGATGACAATGCAATTCCGTTTTATGGTACCGATACTCAATTATGCTTTCTTTTCTCATTGCCAAAGCACATCACGTCTCTGCTGTTCTTCTGCAATCTTAAATAAATTGCCTGTTTGCCATGATGAAATGAGCGATATTTTTACCGCTAGTCGCCAGCTTCTGTTTTATTCTGAATATTCTGTAAAAATCATATTATGGCTGCTGGCTATGGACAATCTGGAATCCCGTTTACTGGGCGTGGTAACAGGAAATGAAAATGTAAACAGTGTAGGAGCGAACCTGCAGGCATGTAGCGTGCACACTTCACACGAGATCTGCATGTGTCATAGCATGCGAATTATATTCACGGGCATTGATTGGCACACTTAGAAATAAAGGGGGAAATAATAGAGATAAGACGACACACAAATCAATATAACAATTGAAATCTTTCGTGATCACCAGAGATTCGAACCTGCCACCTCAAAATGACGACAACGCCTGACTATACAATCAATCAAGTGTGCTTCGACTAGTAACGGAAACTACACTTATTTCGGTGTATATAAACTTGCATTCAATCAATCAGGTGCCGTCTCTACAATAAAGGCTGGCTGCAATGGATCTCCAACACTGTCTGTCTCTCGCCGAGACTACATTCTATCAGACTTATGTTCGTCCATCTCTTAATGTTATCTTCCCACTTGTATCGTTGTCTACCTCTTGCTCACTTGTCCTCAACCTTGCCCTCGAGTATGGTTTTTATAGGAGTGTTATGTAGAAACTTGCATTAGCCAACGGGACGCAGAGGTGTTTCCAAGGCACCAGGGCCGGGTTATATACTGGCCAAGACCTATTGACGCGTCCTCGTCGAGCGTCCTGGGCAACAGGTCCCTTCGGGGTCCTGGCTAAAGTCAGTAGAATCGCCGATTCCTCCGAAGTCGGAGAGTGTCTGCCTGTATGGCGAGGAACCACCAGTCTGCACACCAATAAGCCAGACATGGGACAACGGATACTCACGCAAACCTCAGGTCCTGTATGACATCACACTAATGTTGGACAACAGGATGCTTTCATCCGACATACAGGACTTCGTGTTGGAGCTCAAGCCAACCAACACAAGCAAGCAAGCATTAGCCAACAAATTCATCAACACAGGCTATGCCGATACGCGTGGCAGGTCAAGATACGCCATCTCACACGTTCATCAGAATGTTGGATCAGTCTGTGTTCTTGTTCCGATTATACCATGTCGCCAAGCTATTCAAGTATTTATCTCACTGTCATCGTCTTGCTCTTTCGCCATTAATTTGGCCAGCTATCACTACGTTTTCTGGTCTAAATTCTCTCCTCCCCCCCCCCCCCCCCCAATAATGTACCAATAAAATGTTACTATTTCTAATTTTTCTCATAAATTTTCTCGACTTTCTCGTTCGTTTTACTATCCATCCACTGTTTTCTTGTCAATGTCCTGTGTCCATCTTCGCGATGGCTGACCCCTAACCTTACTTCCAGGAACCACGCCTTCCATCACGGGTCTCTCCAACCAAACTACGATGGCGTTTAATATGGTCCAAGTATTTCCGTTTCTGAGACATGATACTCTCTATGAACATTTTGTATTTCAATGCTCAAGCTCTTGTAGGATGTCAGTATGTTTATTCTTCTTGCTCCGGGGTGTTATAAAGATGTTTCTGTAACATTTAAGTCCACAAGCCTCGATTTTATTCTTTAGTCATTGCGGAATAGTCCATGACTTACAATCGTATGTCGCCATAGAAAAGATCCGTTCTCAGCTCAGCTGAAAATATAAAACTTCAGCCTCGTTCAATCTGCTTCTGCAGGGTTGGGTATAATTGAGGTCCCTTTTTGGTATTTTTTCCCTTCTTTGCTCTCTTTGGAGTTAGTCCTTAATAGGACTGGATGTATTTTCCCAAACCATGCTCTAGAATACTCTAGATAATGTTACTTTAATGTGTTTGCTTGTGTTGTGCCATGCGCTCTTAATGGGCCCTTCACTCTGTTGGACGGGATAGCACGTCTTTGTGATTACAAATAATCTGTTCCTAGTTCATTGATAGCGGGCGCGCTAGTGTAATTGCTAGGAAGCTAGGCTGATAATGTTATGAAGGTGGTGGGGCGTGGGTTCAGGCTTGCACAATGTGATGGTCTTAACACATGTCAGACCTTTGGCTGGTTCCTGCTTTGGGTGTTGTTGTTGTTCATTGATAAATGGCGTTCTGCGTCTGTGAAATCACGTAGGCATGTAAGAGTTTCAGGAAATTGTAGATTCTCGGTTGTGCAGTGAAGTTGTAGATTCTTGATAGTGTAGTGAAGTTGTAGATTCTCCGTAGTGTAGTGAAGTTGTAGATTCTCGTTAGTGTAGTGAAGTTGTAGATTCTCGGTTGTGTAGTGAAGTTGTAGATTCTCGGTAGTGTAGTGAAGTTGTAGATTTTCGCTAGTGTAGTGAAGTTGTAGACTCTCGGTAGTGTAGTGAAGTTGTAGATTCTCGGTTGTGTAGTGAAGTTGTAGATTCTCGGTAGTGTAGTGAAATTGCAGATTCTCGGTAGTGTAGTGAAGTTGTACATTCTCGGTAGTGTAGTGAAGTTGTAGATTTTCGCTAGAGTAGTGAAGTTGTAGATTCTCGGTAGCGCAGTGAAGTTGTAGATTCTCGGTAGTGTAGTGTAGTTGTAGATTCTAGGTACATAAATAAACACACGTAGTATTGTTTGGCGCTCACAGAAGGAGAAGAAAGAAGTAGAGACTAGAGGACGCACTAGACAACATACAAGTTGAAAGCCATAGTTACCGACCAGGATACGAACCTGTCACCTCCAAATGGCGACAGCGCCACGCTGCAGGAACAAGTGTACTTCGACCATGACCAATAGCCACTCCGAACTAACTAACGAACGAACGAACTTTATTTTCAAATTGTCACAAATTGGACACCCGGGCCTGTCCTTCCAGCCACTCATATTTCGTACATCCATTATCCATTGTGCATGTTGTAATAAAAACATTGCCAAAGGAATAACTAACTAACTAACTAAGTAACTAACTAACTAACTAACTAAATAGCTAGCTAGCTAACCAACCAACCAACCAACCAACTAAGTAGCTAGTTAGCTAGTTAGATAACTAGCTTAGTAGCAAGTATCTGTACTACGCTAGGATTCAAACCGAGCTGACAAACAAAAAACAATAACTCCTCCCCCCCCCCCCCCCTCCCCCGATATTATGTTTCGATGCATCTTCTCCACAACTGCAGTGAAGCCTGTCCTAATATGCATCCACAGTCTGTGACATGTCCGCCACCAGACTGGAATATTCACGGCTGGCTGGTTCCAAACTGCCTCTTCCTCCTTCTCTCATGGATCACGTTACGCGTATGCGAAATCATATGGTATATGTATAAGAGTTTCAGGAGGTTGTAGATTCTTGCCCGTCAAGTGGATAGCGTATCTGCATATGCAGACATCATGTATGGGTTCAATACACTTATACGGTGGAATGTTTTATTCTGATCGAGTGTGGTTCTTACAGTGGAACCAGCTAAATAAAATTGACGCAAGATAGGTAAAAACAAACGTAACGAATAGTTGAGAATTTTACATCACCCCTTCTCAATGAGTGGTTTACTACTGTTCTGATTTTCCTACACAAACGAAATGTGGTTCTTCTTCTTCTTCTTCTTCTTCTTCTTTTTCTTCTTCTTCTTCTTCTTCTTCTTCTTCTTCTTCTTCTTCTTCTTCTTCTTCTTCTTCTTCTTCTTCTTCTTCTTCTTCTGCTTGCTGCTCCTTCCTTCCTTCCTTCCTTCCTTCCTTCCTTCCTTCCTTCCTTCCTTCCTTCCTTCCTTCCTTCCTTCCTTCCTTCCTTCCTTCCTTCTCCTATTCCTCCTCCTCTATTTACCTCAATAAAGTGTTAGGAGATGATGTAAGATTCTTTTGTGCGCTCTTCCCAATGGGCTTTGTAAGCTGGTCTTCATTTCTCTAAGTTTGTTCTTGATACCATTATTCAGCTTTTTACGTGGTCTTCCCCTTGCTCTGTACTATTTCTTCAAGTATGTGAAATGTGGTTAACTGTGGTAAACCTTAACTAATCAAAATGTAACGTGTAGAACAGTGGTTCTCAACCGGTGGGGAATTTTGGGGTTTCCTGGGGGGGGGGGGGGGGAATGAAGATTGTTTCAAGATCGAGTTAATACAAGAACCGATTACTTGATCTTGTTTTTCCCTTCATACTTTACGGTTCTGTACGTCTCACCCTTCTAAAATTCATTTTATAAAGTAAGTAGACCCATAAATCACGTTTTATGTGGACGTCTAGACTTGTTTTAGTATGTGCTTCCATTATTACGTATACTGTGTAGGGGCGGGAGGGGGGATTTTTAGGTAGGAAATACGAAAAGGGGGTAGGACGTTCTGAAAATATAGGTGAAGGGGGGCAAGGGCCAAATGTTTAGGTAGGAAATACGATAGGGGAGGGGGGGGGGGATGACGTTCTGAAAATATGGTGAAGGGGAGCACGGGCCAGAAAAGGTTGAGAACCACTGTTGTAGAAGGTCAGCTTTGCAATAGTAATATCAGAAAAAAATTAGAGGAATTCTTCTTCTGCTGCTGCGTTCATCCGGAGTTTTTTTTTCGGGACGTGATTGCGTTGTGCCTGTTTACAGCAGAGCTGCGTTCTTGCACCGTTAGGCCGACACATCCGACTTCTGCGGGTATTTGTTGACCGGGTTAACCTTCCCGGTTAGAGGAATTTATTGCCACAAGACTTCATCAGCAAAGAAAAATATACATAGACACAACTTTCCGCAGTTATGTTCTTGTTTATTTGTGTGTCATGTAGCGTTAGGATATGAACAGAGTTCCAGATCTAGCTCAGGAATGCGACTCTCTGCCGTGTTTTTTTTCCCCCTCATTTTCATTACACGTTTTATCTTTCTACGAGACTCTCCGACGTCTAAGAATTCTTCTGTAGAACTCATCTTAGTATTCTTCTATAGAACCACATCTCACAATGCTTCTATACAATCACATATCAGAATTCGTCTATAAAACCACACTCACATCTCTGCAATCTCTAAATCATTTTTTTTTACGAATTCGCTAATTGTCCATTATGCACTATCAAATATCAGAATTGGTTCTCTGTAACTATTTAACTCTCTCGCTCTCCTCTCCTCTCTCTCTCTCTCTCTCTCTCTCTCTCTCTCTCTCTCTCTCTCTCTCCTCTCCTTCCTCTCTCACTCCCTCTCTCTCTCTCTCTCTCTCTCTCTCTCTCTCTCTCTCTCTCTCTCTCTCTCTCTCTCTCTCTCTCTCTCTCATCTTTCCTGATATAAATATGTTGTATGAACTATTCTTTTATGAAAAAGACGAACTGTAACTTTAACCCATTGTGTCTGAGCGATATTAATTTGTAGTGAAGCCGTGTTTGTTCGTAATCAGGATAAGTAACTAATCGATTTCACTTTTTTTTTTTAAAATAAAGTCTAACACTGATGGTACACCATATTGATTCCTAGCTTTTTAATATCTTTAAGCCTAGTTGAGGATTGAACACATGACCCATTGTGCGTGAAGCCGACATTCTGACCTCCAGGCCATCAGTTCCAAAGCGATGCAATTCTCGAATTATCTAGACGATATGAATAGTTAACATTTGCTTCCATCATGGTATGCTGTTACAATTGCTTACATACAAAATTCATCCGATAGACACGCCTCCAAAGGTTACAAAGGTGACGAAAAAACATCACATCGTGCAGGTCTCCGAGCCAGGAGGTATAGGTGGCCGGTCTTGTCCTCTGTTGGCGGACGACGACATCGAACCCTCGAGCCACTGCGTTCACGACATTATCAGTGTAGTTTCCTATCAATCACACTAACGCGCTCGCCGATCTGAAGCGGTAGATTTCAGTGATTATTCAGGCGGGGCTGAGAAGTTGCGATATCCGCCTTGAGCTTAGAAGGTTGCGGGTTCGATCTCATTAGAGGACTGGGAAATTTGTTCACGAAACTTCGATATCTAATGATATAACACGTTCTACTTCTGCATAGTGAGATCGGATATGGAGTCTGCTGGGATAAAGGAGGTCACGTGTGCAAGTAGTGCAAGTTAACAATGCCACGGCAGCTGGAAATGTAAAAGAGTGAGTGAGGCCTTATATTCGCTGCTATGGCAAAATTACTAGAAAAGAACAACACCCCACAAGTTGATCTAATTGTTACTTTGGGTAAGGTCTGTTTATAGGGATTAATCCTGACAAATATGGGGTTAAATCATCACTCTTTCGCATTTACACAAGAGAACAGACAGTATTGGAGATGTGTGTCGCGTTATATTCATCAGAAAGCTGACATCGTTGTTGTCCCAGATGACAATCGGTCTTGCCAAGGCAGACGGGGGACCAGTTTAAATATTATCTTCACCTCTTTACATGATATTCCATCGTTAACATATAGCGGACCAGAGAAATTCACAAACACTCAATCTTCAATTTTTGTTTCCATTCACATTTTTTTATTTCTTGTTTCCATTCACATTTTTTTATTTCGCAAGGACAGAAACATTCACTTATTTAACTTCTTGTTCTCTTGTTATTCAGCATGTTATATTTGTCGAGGTGACCTGATAATTTCCATCGCTCAGCCATTAACAGGTTTATATCGATCTTCTTTTACCCACTTGGTGTTCTAACCACGGTATATATTTTCTAATTATATTTGATTATAAAGTTTATACACAGGCGTCACAAACAATATGCTGCACGATTTATTGCCTCACACATTTCCCGGCATCTCGTCAGGTGCATACTGCAGTGATTGTAAAGTGTGTATTCACATGGTCTGAGTTATACTTGGTTTATGCCTGGGCTTTTGTTAAGTACAAGTTTACAAGCGTCTTTATAAATGGGGCATTGTAAGTGGCGGTCGTTCAGAAAGCAAAGGCAGACTATTGAACGTAAACTTGTAAATAACTCACAAATAGCCACGCTTCTGGGGTTGACTGCCACGTCCTGTAAAGGATATGCAACTAACTTAAAAAAAAAAAACACACCCCTTGATGAGTATTGGACGCATGGGGATATCCACATATTTGTGTAGACCAATCGACACATGAAGGGTGGGGTAGTCAATATTAAACTGGCCGCTTTATTTCCCACGAGACTTCCTGGTACCTATTTTAGTCTGGGTCGATATGGGAGCCAGGAATCCCCGAGCGCCGGGTCGGCGGGCAAGCGTGTTATCCACTGCCCTGCCGTCGCTCCCACCTGCGACCGGATCGCCTGTTCATTAATTAATTGTTGTAACGTACCTCTTGCTCGCTCCGTGGCGATGGTGTTACGAACGCAAATGCAAAGAATACGATGGACAGACAGAACAACCAATGACCAAGTCCTACAAGAAACAAATGAAAACCGTAAACCGAATTGGAAACTCAGCTGTGGGCGATTTGGTAGCAGACAAACTTACGTTTTTTTTTTTTTAATGAAATGGTATGCGTGCTGGTCATTCAGAAAGCACTGGCACACTACTGAACGTAAACTTGCCCAAGGATCACGAACAGTCAGTTTTCGTCTTCAATAGAGGCGAAGACAGTCCCATAGCAGATAATGAATGCCGTTACAGTGAAAGTGTTAGGCCTTCACGTGTCTCACATATGAGATGAGGTGGCCATTTTCCTTCCTCGACGTCTGTTCTTTCCCAGATAATTTATAGAAATTTCTGAACATCGCCTGGTACCCATTTTTATGAAGCTGGGTTGACCCCAAAGTTGAATTGGTGGGGAAAAATAATCCTGCGTCTACTGGGAATTGGACCGGGATCACTGTCGTAGGAGGCAAGCCCGCTATACACTATACCATAGCGGGTCTTCCGTCAACATTTTGTAATGAAAATACTGGCCAGTTATCACACTTCTTTAGTGTTTGCGTAACAGATACATCATTATTGCCTGGAGAGATTGGTGCGGCAGAAAGCGACCAGAGGTCTGACCGACACTGTTTTCTGAGGAAAAGTCAGACAGAAACATCAGATTGCAGCTAGTGCCATAAGTATTGGGGCTCTTCATTGGTTGTTGAAGATGACGGAGCACGTTTGGGAATGTCCAGAGTGCCGTGATATCGGTTCTTGACTCAACTCTTATGTTTGCGTATATTTCTGTCTGCGATTTATCGCTGGTGTTTGCTGGTGATGGTAGTGTCTTTCCGAGCTGAAGGATAAACACCTGGCCTAAACATCCGCCACACAGTGTACAGAACAGAATTTCCCTTCATTCGCTCCGTCACCGAGTATCGAACACACCTCCCACGACATGAGAGGCGGACACTTTGACAATGCATTTCTTTACAATGTTTTATTTATTACGTTTGTGCTACGCGTGTTCTTGCCATAGATCGTTATTTACGGCCCCATTCCACTGAGAGAAAATCTCTCTTTTCAATAACCCAGCTTGGTAATGGTAGATTTCACGGTAGCATGCCTTATCATGTACAGACATTTGCCCTTCGCTAACGTGATCTCTTCACATCGACTTATCGCATTAATCTCGTCACCCGTCTGCCGTAACTTCTTTGTTGAACAGTGAAATGGATCGTTATATAAGTGAATGGTGCGTTCGCCGTAAGAGGGTTTTCATGTTGCAGGTAGTTTCCGAAAGTTCCCAGGTTGCGTTCTTTGTTTCACAATTAGTAAAATTACAGTCGTGTATACTACATTTCCGGAGATAAGCATGGGCTAATGGATAACAGCGTTCGCTTTTAAACTTCCCATGTGTTGGTGTCGAGATAGCGGGTTCAACCCCTACACCTGTCAGTTGGACTAAAATACTGACTTCTCGTCCTTGACTTGTGGATTTAAATTAACAGTGCCTCAGAAGTCGGAGTGGGTTTGCCTTATGATGAGGAATACTGGCAATAGGGAGAGATGCCTGCTTGCATATGTTTATGTAATGTTAGCCTGATGTATTTCGCGGTGTCTGTTAGCATTGGATTGAGACGGTGGCATGGAGGAATATCATCAGCAGAATTGATCCAGAAAACCATAGACCGAGATCTGTGGAAAGTCATGAACGCCTATGCCAGCCAGCATGGCACTTGATGATGATGATGACGACGATGATTTAAGTATCAGTGTTGACAAAGATGGTGTAACAGATACGTATATCAAAATAAGAACCGGCGCCGGGGATTTATAGCACTTAAAGATGTTATAGCATTTGATTTTATAGCACTGGGAGATTTTATAGCACTTGGAGATTTTATAGCACTGAGAGATTTTACAGCACTAGGGGATTTTATAGCACTAGGAGATTTTATAGCACTAGATTTTATAGCACCGGGAGATTTTATAGCACTGAGAGATTTTATAGCACTAGGAGATTTTAAAGCACTGAGAGATTTTATAGCATGGGGAGATTTTACAGCACTAGGAGATTTTATAGCACCAGGAGATTTTATAGCACTAGGAGATTTTATAGCACTTGGAGATGTTATAGCACTTGGAGATTTTATAGCAATGAGAGATTTTATAGCACTAAGAGATTTTATGGCACTAGGAGATTTTATAGCACTAGGAGATTTTATAGCACTTGGAGATGTTATAGCACTTGGAGATTTTATAGCAATGAGAGATTTTATAGCACTGAGAGATTTTATGGCACTAGGAGATTTTATAGCACTAGGAGATTTTACAGCGCTAGGAGATTTTATAGCACTGGGAGATTTTACAGCACTGGGAGATTTTATAGCACTAGATTTTATCGCACTGGGAGATTTCATAACACTGGGAGATTTTATAGCACTGAGAGATTTTACAGCATTCGGAGATTTTACAGCACTAGAAGATATTTTAGCACTAGGAGATTTTATAGCTCGGGGAGATTTTACAGCACTAGGAGATTTTATAGTACTAGGAGATTTTATAGCACTAGGAGATTTTATAGCACTGGCAGATTTTATAGCATTAGGAGATTTTACAGCTCTACGCGATTTTATAGCACCGGGCGATTCTATAGCACTTGTAGATGTTATATCATTAGGAGATTTGTGGAAGTGAAAATAAATTAAACTTAGCACTAGACTTCGAATTGTCAATTCCTACGTTTAAACGGCACTACCGTAAGTTTCTGGACCAGAAACGCGGGGAACGACTTAAACAATTACAACTCATCTACATACTTTCGTTAATAGGTCATCATCATCATCATCATCATCATCATCATCATCATCATCATCATCATCATCATCTTCCACTTCTGCCGTCAAGCGTCGTGGGGAGGAATAATTTGCGTTCCAGCGCCCGGTGGACGGCACTGGATAGTGTCATTCCGTGTGGTTGTAACAATGTCTCTGATGTCGTCAATCCATTTTCTTCTTGGACGTCCTCGTGGTCTCGTCGCAGATGATCTTTGATGTAAGGCCAGTGATGGTAGTTGCTGATGTTGCATTCTAACGACATGGCCAAACCACTTGATCTTCTGTCTTTCAATAAATGTGGCACAAGGTGTTGATCCCACAGTCTGTCTGATAGTAGCATTTCTTACTCGGTCTCGGATTGTTAAGTTGGCAGCTCTCCTCAGGCATCTCATTTCGCAGGTGTTGATTTTGCGAAGGTGTAATTTGGATAAAGTCCAGGTTTGTGATTGGTAGCATAGGGTCGGTGTGAATATGCTGTTTATTATCTGTCGTTTTGCGGACATGGGTATATTTGGATGTTTCAGTAAGGGTGATAGTTGATATGTAAGTGCACTAGCTTTTTGACATCTGATTTCAATTTCTCTGTCCAATCTGCCATCTTCTGTGATCATACTTCCAAGGTATTTGAATTCTTTAACTTGTTTCAGAGGTGTGTTATTTATCTGTATACTTAGTGGGCCTGGCGATCTGCTAACTTGCATTACTTCGGTTTTGGCTGTGTTTATACTCATATTGTATCTGCTGCAGGTTGAACTCAGATTAGTAATATGATTTTGTAGTCTGCCCTCATCGCTGTAAAACAGGCACTGATCGTCTGCAAATAGAAGTTCATTTATTCCCTGTGGGTCAGTTGTTTCATCTGGAGTAAAGAGTTCTAAATTTTCTGAATCTGTTCTGTCGAGACTTGCTTCTTTGGAAATTCTGTCCATGTAGATATTGAATAGCAGGGGAGAGAGCACACATCCCTGCCTCACTCCTGTATTGACTGTGAACATATCTGATATACCTTCTTGTGTTCTTACTGCACTTTGGCTCGAGTGGTACATGGCTATGATGTTTTCTAGCAGTTGCCCTTCTATCCCATAGTCTTCAAGGATGGTCCATAATTTGTATCTGTCTACTCTATCGAAAGCCTTTTCCTGATCTACAAACACAATATTCTGCTGGTCACTATATTCGATAGTTTTTTCACAAATTTGTCTAAGTGTAAATAATGCATCAGTGCAACTTTTACCTTTCCGAAAACCGAATTGTGCTTTGCTTAACTGTTGTTCAACTATTGGTCTAGCTCTTTGTTCCAAAAGTTTTGCATACATTTTCCCTATATGGCTCAGGAGTGATATACCTCTGTATGTTTCGCACTCTCTCATATTGCCTTTCTTTTTCCATATTGGTACTATTATTGCCTGTTGCCAATCATCTGGGACTTTTCTTTCTTCCCATGCTATATTAAAAAGTCTTGTTAGCCATTTAACTCCTGTTTCCCCACAGGCCTGAATAGCTTCTGTGGTTATTCCATCTGGACCTGGTGATTTGTTTTTAGGACTTTTCTGTATAACTGCTTTGACTTCTGCAGGTATGAAATTTGGTTCTTGCTGTCCCTGGCATTTAGGCACAAAAGTGAGGTTTTCTATGTTATGTGTGGGGTTAAGTAGTTCTTGAAAGTATTCTGCCCACCTTGCTAGTCTTTGTTGTGGATTAAATATCGGTATACCTCTTTTGCTGTTTATGATGGTGTTTGGGTTGTAACATGCATCTCTGTTTCTCATTGTGGTGACACATTTATAAAATTCTCTTGGGCAATCTTTGCTAAGGGTCGCCATCTGTTCACCGTATATTCTCCAGGATTCATCTCTAGATGCTCTAATTGTTCGTTTGGCATTACGTCGTGCTATTCTATAAGTAATATAGTCCTGTTCAGATTTAGTTGTGATCCACTGTTTGAATGCTACCTTCTTTTTGAATATGCTATCTTTAACTTCGTTGTTCCACCAGGCTGTTCTTAATATTTTGTCCTGCCCTACTTTCTTTGTTCCAAATTTATTTTTCAGTGTGTCGAGCATGGCAGCCTTGAAACATGTCCATTCCTTATCTACGCTTGAGTGGTAATCAGGGGTGTTCTTATATAGGTTTTGGATTTCTTGACTGAATTTGTCTTTAACAGTATTTTCCTGCATCCTCCTATAATTGATGACATGTGTTGTTACCTTTTTGTTTCTTATTTTCCTGTGTGATGAAATCTTTTTTATTATGACTGGTTTGTGATCAGTATCAACATCTGTATTTGGGAGTGCTCTTGAATCTTATAGTAGCCTTCTGTCTGATTTCCTAATTAGAATAAAGTCAATTTGAGATGCTTGGTCTATGTCATTCCATTTATACCAGGTTTTGGTGTGGCTACGACGATGTTGAAAAAAAACTATTTGCTATTATTAGTCCATGTTCTGAGCATATGTTGAGTAGATGTTGACCATTGCTGTTACAATCAGTCTCTGTGTCGCTGAATGGCCCCATGCAATCCTCCCACGGTGTTCTTCGTGTGCCTATTCGTCCGTTAAAATCACCCATCACAACTAGTTCATCTGTCTCCTTGACATTATTTAACGTGTCTGCAAGTTTATCAAAATATTCGTCTTTGTCTTCGTCGCTGTAAGTGTCATTACATGGGGCGTATGTTTGTATAAAAGTTGTTGTTCTATTTCCTTCTTTGGTCTGTACTAGTATTATCCTTTCTGATATAAATTTAGTGTTGATAATAGCTTTCGCTTTGTCTGGATGCAACAAAAAACCCACTCCATGTTTAGCTGTAGCTCGCTGATCGACGCCACTCCATATAATAACGTAACCTTCGTGTGTTCTTTTCGTGTTCTGCCCCTTCTTCCTAGTATCTGCGAGTCCTAATAATTGAATATTTGATTGTTTCATGAACTCTACGAGAGCTGGTTCCTTATATCCTAGACCTGTAACATTCCAAGTTGCAAAAATTTAGCAGTTGTCGTCGTTAGTCGCTGGTTGTGACGCTTTAATAGGTACTTGCACAATATATAAGGACTACAATAGTATGCTAGAATCGCCATTGTGGAGCTCACGGAGAGAACTAGACAGATACCAGTTAATCAATTGATGATGAAATGTGTTGGTGATAGATTGATTGAGAAACCTGAGAATAATATACTTCAAATGAAAACCCTAAATGTGTGATAGAAATTACAATAAACATACCATTATCTTGTAGTCTGTCAATATTGTTGTGATAGAAATTACAATAAACATACCATTATCTTGTAGTCTGTCAATATTGTTGTGATAGAAATTACAATAAACATACCATTATCTTGTAGTCTGTCAATATTGTTAAAGATGTCAGGAGTGTTAAGCACGTGACATCACGGTGCCTACGAACATAGTGACGTCATAATTAGAGTATAAAGATGACCGCCCCGTTTTGACATGCACCAGAAAGGAGCAGCGTTATGTTATCCATTTATTGCTCAGTGAAGGGGTGAATCCTATAGAAATTCATTGGCGAGTGAAGGTCCAGTATGGTGATGCATGCCTGTCAGTCCAGCAAATGTATGAGTGGACTAGAAAGTTTCAAAACGGTGTGACGTCTGTGACAGACTGTTCACGACCTGGTCAGGCACACTGAGTAGTGACCACGAGAATGTGTTTCTTCGGGAATCCAAGCACTTTATCTGCGCTGGAGGACTTGCATTGAATGTTAGCGGTGACAACGTCGAAAAGTGATACATTTGTTCTATACTTTTTCAGTATATATTGTTTAAAAAAAACCATTTAAGTTTTTTTCATTTGAAGCGCCCTCGAAACTAGAATTCACAAGACAAACGAAGCAGAGAATGTCTTTTTAAAAAAACACAAGGGGAAGAGAAACAGAGACAGAGATTAATGAAACGAGGAGGACGTGAGCAGAGCTGCATGGGATAACTGAAGATAAGATGGTTTGGAGTGAGTTGGTTGGGAGGCCTATGGTCCAGTAGGGGACAGGGCGAAGGAAGAATATTTCTCTCTCTCTCTCTGTCTCTCTCTCTGTCTCTGTCTCTCTCTCTGTCTGTCTCTCTCTGTCTCTCTCTCTGTCTGTCTCTCTCTGTCTCTCTCTCTGTCTCTCTCTCTGTCTCTCTCTCTGTCTCTCTCTCTGTCTCTCTCTGTCTCTCTCTCTGTCTCTCTCTCTGTCTCTCTCTCTGTCTCTCTCTCTGTCTCTCTCTGTCTCTCTCTGTCTCTCTCTCTGTCTCTCTCTCTCTGTCTCTCTCTCTGTCTCTCTCTGTCTCTCTCTCTGTCTCTCTCTCTGTCTCTCTCTCTGTCTCTCTCTGTCTCTCTCTCTGTCTCTCTCTCTGTCTCTCTCTGTGTCTCTCTCTCTGTCTCTCTCTCTGTCTCTCTCTCTGTCTCTCTCTCTGTCTCTCTCTGTCTCTCTCTCTGTCTCTCTCTCTGTCTCTCTCTCTGTCTCTCTCTCTGTCTCTCTCTCTGTCTCTCTCTCTGTCTCTCTCTGTCTCTCTCTCTGTGTCTCTCTCTCTGTCTCTCTGTCTCTCTCTCTGTCTCTCTCTCTGTCTCTCTCTCTGTCTCTCTCTGTCTCTCTCTGTCTCTCTCTCTGTCTCTCTCTGTCTCTCTCTGTCTCTCTCTCTCTGTCTCTCTCTCTGTCTCTCTCTGTCTCTCTCTCTCTGTCTCTCTCTGTCTCTGTCTCTCTCTGTCTCTCTCTCTCTCTCTCTCTCTCTCTCTCTCTCTCTCTCTCTCTCTCTCTCTTTCATTATTATCATCGTCAGTATCCAGTGGTTTGTTTCTTACATAACTTTCCTTGCATCAGTGTTTTAAATTGTCTCTGTGTTGTAAGCCAGGTGCTCTGCATCTGTTGCTGCCATGGTGAAATTGTCTATCACATCCGGAATACATCTACGTCATGGTTTTTCACGTCTCGGCTCTGCGGCACTCCCCCATCCCCCCTCCTCCCCCCCCCCCCCCCCCCCCATCATTGTTAACCCTTCCTGGCATTTATGTCCTTGTACGTGGCCTAAATATTTCATTCTCCTCCATTTTGTCATCTTAATACAGCG